>JBBPMJ010000582.1:0-20515 GCA_038090255.1 Austroboletus niveus | reverse complement strand
AACAAAAGGCTCGCACATGCAATGTCTTTTGTTGGACCCTGGTTGCCCTGTGGAGCAGCAGACTCATCAGTGTTGTTGAGTGCTAGCTGACTACAATGGATTTGTGCTTGACAAACTATATCGACATTCCGAGACATGGTTTTCATAGCTGTGTGAAGTCTCGTCGATGTTAGAATAGGCAAAGGGAAGAGTGCATGCCATCCTCTGCCAATTTACTCAGTATTCAATGCAGCAGACAGATTGTCTGCCAACTGCAGGGTTGGATCAGGAATGGAGAGAGCTTCTATGATGGACATTGTCTTTCTTTTGAGGAGTGAGAGGAAGCTATGAAACTAAAACAAAAAAGCAAAACAAAAAAACATACCTTGGCTGTTTCAACTTCTACAAATGGTAGTGATAGTTGATTCTGGGGAATGAAAGCTTTGTCATCACTCTGAAAGCATGGTGCACTGGTTGTTTTGTAGTTAGAATGCCCAGACAGGAAGATTGACTTACCAAAGAAAGGAGTTCTTGGAGGAAGTGTGAAGGGTCTGTGACAAATGGTGCATACCATCAAGGTATGGTCTGATGCCATAATTTCCTCTCTATGTTTGAAGCAAGATCACTCCTAAGAGGTAAGTTCCATGGCCTTTATCATAATTTTTTGGCTTAGATCATGGATAACAAAGTTACAGCGCAGCAGCTCATCTCAAAATGACAATGGTCTAGCTCAAAAGAGCTCAATGTGACTTGCTTTTGGTCTGGTTATCATTGCTGTTGCATCATTTGGTAGGCATGTATTCAATGTGTCAAATATCAGAGGTGGGCTTCACATGCCAGTAGTAGTAACAGATATCCGAGTGTAATTAAGCTCAGATCATAACAAGTGATGTGATTACATAGTACTACTGTGACTCCACCAGCCCAATGAGATATGTGGCCTCCACAAGGGCCATCCCTGTGCCAGCTAACTGCAATGCAAACTCTCTCTGTGTATGTACACGCCACAAAATGAAAATGATCCTCTCCACAGTGGCATGAGTATATCTGTGTGCCATAAGGTAATTGGCTGCACATTCACCAAGTACATACACATGATTCTCTAGTGTGCCTTGCCTTTGAGGTACATCATATCAGCTCCCAATCATGCCATGAAGGTTCTGAACATGTATGTAAAAAATTGGAGTGCATGTCTGAGTGGGGATTTGACTGCAGTGAAAATGGTATGTGTCACCAGTATCATTGCGAGCACTAGTACTACCTACTGTAAGGGTAGGATTTGCAGGGGTATCTGGGAAAAAATTAGTTGATGAGAGCAACAAAGTTGTGGAGCAAGAAAATACCTCTCTCCCTGCTAGTGAACTTGGAGCTACTGTTTGTTGGAGTGCCACTGGTGGTAGTGATGGAGCGCTGAGAGTGGAGACTGTGATTTCCGAGGTTTACATCACTCAGGAAGGCATTTGACAATGTATATATCTCTGACTCAACTGCAAGCTATAGCAGAGCTATTGTGCTTAGCTGAATAAAAATAAACAAGCATATCATTATCCATTAGTTCAAATGATGTTATGATTGATGGCATGAGTGAATCTATACCCTTGATAACAACAAAGGCCAGAGCCTTCCAGAAATACTGGGTATGTTTCCACTGAGGGTTGAAAAAGCTACCCTGAAAGCACTCTGTGCTTACCCTGTCCAAGCCACTCATTAGAATATGTACATCAAACTGAACCTAGTATACTTACAAACTGCGGTGGATTCCAGAAGGCAAACCAATGGTTATAGCATAGAAGTCCTGGTGAGTATTCAAAAACAGCCTTCATACCACCGTACTTTGTCTGAATCCAGACAGAAGTTGAGAGAAGCTTGGCTGATCTGGGAGTGAGCTGATATTAGGCCACAGAATACTGTGGATATATCTTGCTTCATCCATTGAGAAGTATTGGATAGCCATGAGGAGTGGTGGGGAAGTGCACCCACTTTGAATCATCAGGCTGGCAAACACATGAGTCAACATGGTGATTTATTGAAGCAAGGCTCTGACCATATGCATGCTGCTCACCATACACTAAATACACCAGGTTGATCTCCTCCCAGGACTAACCACACCAGTCTTGCTTCAGCCATCCTAAGAAAGAGTTGAATATTGCCCATAATCAACACTTACATCCTTTAAATCTCCATTCATCCTGGATCAGGCCCTGAATGGGCCAACATGTGGAGGGCCTTGTTGCAAGTATAGCACCATCCGATACCTTGGGACTGAGTGTCCAATTGTCTTGGATGCATTTGATGATACTTCCAGAAGCCTCTCTTCAAGTAGTTAGGCTCCAAGTAGACCATATTGTGCCACAATAAAGTAAATAACATGCTTGTATTGAGATGCAAGCAATGGCACAGTACTGAGCATTCATACTACAGGAATCTCGATGACTAGTCCTAAAAGAAAGGAGCAGAACAAGTCCATGTCCTGTTCAGTAAGACCTGTTATGTTGCAGTCTCTCAGGACTGCAGCAGTTTGAGCAAGTATCCATACACCACAATCCATGCCATTCATCTGAACTGGATTGGTCTGAATATGCATAACAGTGAGCAGCAGAACAATGAAACTAATTGTACAAATTTACCAGAAGAGGCTTGGCTGTCCAGTTTCCAATATTGTGATGAGTGTTGTGTTTTTTTTTTCACAATGGCTGACAGACAACTTATTAAGGTCATGATGTTCTGAACAAAATAAGGAAAGAGTGATAATATGAATGAGATTACTTGCCAGAACATCCTTCTTCCATGGCTGCTCTTCACCAATGCTATCGAAGAGAAAGATTTGCTTTGAGTCGAGACAAATGATGGCTATGACCCAATGCCCCCAAGAAGAAGGATGGTGAATGGGCAAAACCCAGATATCCTTTAGCCAATAGTTCGTCCATGACATTGTATGCCAGAGCATTTCATCTGGTGCATTGTATTGGATGTGAAGTAGATTGTGACTCAAAAAAATGGCAATGCAGTTTGTGTGATGTGACTGAAATTGCGAATGGAGAAGTGCTGCACAGCCATTGACACATGTGTCATTGAGACATGCATCACAGGAAGCAAGTCTTTCAATATCTTTATGTTCAAATGTCAGCTGAGGAAACTCATCGATGGGGGGGCGAACTTGTGTAGCAAACAACTTTCTCAAAATGGTATTGGGACTTTGTAATTCGATGACATCATACCTCAAGTTCTGCACATGATTTCATAAGACACAGCATAAGAATAAAGAATGAAAGAAATAGAGCAAACTTATGTGTGGAACACTCCAAATCAATATCATGGAAGGACTGCTGTTGATGATTTGGACTTCATTATTTTCTTCATTCTTGTTATCTCTGCCATCAAGGACATCCCCAATGAGCAAATGTTCAGATGGGGAAACTGGGTAAGAATCTGCTAAGTCCTCTTCTGCAATAGAATCTTCATCAACGTCATCAGGCAGCAAAGACTGGATGTATGGCTGCAACCATTGGAGTTTGATAGTCTCCAACACTCCTGTAAGCATGTGCACAAGCTTGACTGTGTCCTGTCTTTGACTTTCATAACATAAAGTTGTGGCTAAAGGAGTTGGCCATTGTGACCCTAGTTCCATCATTGCATCATGGTGATGCTGTAAGATATGATGTGTTACACATGCACAATGTCTAGTCCTAGTGTGTCCTCAAAGGTGACACAATGTTCTATAGAAGTTCTGGAGGTTCTCTGCTGAGACTCGAGACTCAGGCAGGGTGAGACTAAACACTGCATATAATTGCACAGATCTAGCTACTGAACATACATGCCAACCACCAAGTACTTATACAGTTTGAAACCATCTTGGAACAGGAATGCAATGGTTCAGAACATGTGGTACACTACAAAAGCCTCGTAAATCAATGGATGCAATGGGGAAACACTACCATCAAAAGAGAATGGCAGGAGAAGCGGAGGTCCGTGACAAAAGTAAGTCTGGGAACACATGGTAAGAGTTACAAAAGTGGAATCAAAGAGGAACAAGGTGAGTCCAGAATAGGAATCTTCATGTGACCATACAGAGCATAGTTTTCAGGGAATAGAGTCCAGTAACATTCTAGAGGGAGTCCATCTTCAGGCTTCCATTCTGGAAGGGGAATGGTAAAGTATTCCAGAACCTTCAGAACCACAAGAAGGTATCTTGGAAGCATCAGGACCATGGAAACAAGTTCCAGACCCTCCGGAACTGCACTTACTTGTAACATGATGGTACAATGAATCTAGTGGCACCCAGACTACTTCATGTAAGTTCACTTTAAGGGAAATAAAATACATACTTTCAGGTTGTTGCAAGGCAAGCTCAATTCCAGCCAATTCCAGCCTGAACCACCAACACATGTTATCAGCTTCCACTTCTAACCGTCACTGTTCCTTGAGACAGCGATCATGTTTGAGAAGAGCTCAGATCCCATCTCATACATCAGAATCCTCAAGCCATCAGGGAATTTCTCTGGTACCTGTTAAATCCGGTCCCGCGGAGGTCCAGGTACTAATCTCCGGAATGCCGGAGGTGTATGGTTTGGAAAGCGACTTTGGCTTCATCTTATGTGGTGCGCCCTTGTTCGAGTCCGCTGTCGCTAATTTACAAGAGGGACGGAAGCCGGAGGGTCGGAGGTGAGTCGTCTAGACTCAGGCAAGAGAACGCCGATGCGAGATCAATGGTGAAGGAGTAAGCGGGTGATTAAATCGATATTTGAACTGAGATCTAAGCGAAGGGTACATGGGTTTATATACGGAGGTCGGATTTCCAAAGAAGGAAAGGCTAGGGTCATGCAGAGAATACAAAGGAACTGCTACTGTGCCGGTGAGTCACACAGCCGGGGCTGTGCTTCCTTGTCCAAGCACAACAGTATAGAATGGAGGCTAACTAAATAGCGAACAAGGAAGTATAAGAGAATAACGTAAGTGTAACGTACAGGGAAAGAACATAGGATCGGATACGGAGGAATGGACGAGAGACCGGGGGAGACTTAGCGATGGAATGCTTCAACTCCAGAGTAAGATTACCAGAGGCAGTCGTACAGCCTCAGAGATGGCCGAAGGGGACTTGGTCGAAATCTGGGATATGACAGTATCAGAACATGAGATCCACACATTCTGCAGTAAGATTTGATCATTGTAAAGGTCAGCAAGTTTGGTTGGGAGCAGTGTTGGGAGTGGGATGGCATGTGATGGATTATATAGCTCTTCGAGCTGCTCACAGTACCGATTGAATTTTCTGATGGTGGTCATTAGTGCCAGTTGCTGCTTTGCTATGGCTTTCCAGGTCTGTTGATGGAGTTTTGTGCCTGAGAATATTCTAGTCAGAAAGGACGCTTGAAGGACATTGTGTATTGATTGAATGACAAACCAAGTACCTTATCCCTACCGCCAACTGCACGATCTAATTTGTCCCACTTGAAAAAGTTCCCAATAGCTCATTTCTGAATATTGATTTTCAAATCATGTGCCATCAGAAGTGTTCACACAAAGGTGAGGTTAGCACCATTGAGCTCAGGAAAGTGATCCTGGATATTCAGTAAGACATACAGTGTCTCTATCTTTTTGACAAGCTGGGTATGCATGTGCTCCATGCTGTTGATGGCATTGAGAGCATCGGGCATAGCTCCATCCTTTTCAATAATCATTCAGGCTGCTTGAAGGGCATTTTTGCATGAATCCAAGTGTGCCTGCAGAATGAGGACACTGTCCAATTCTTTTTTGAGTCAAGTGGGCACATCTGCAAAGTACAAACAAGTATATAATAGGTTATGTATATTGGATTAAACATACATACATGTACATACTGAGAGCTACACAGCCCTCTGATCTTTCCATTGAACCCGAAGATCTGAGATGGAAATACCACAACACTCCAGAACCATTTGGGCAGCATCTCCTTGCTCTTTGACACCCTTCTTGAGGTGCCGCTTGAGCCATGATCCCATGTATTTTAGCATCTCAGCACCAACAGCACTGGCTTGGTGGTCTATGAGCCAAATACGCCTTCATTATTGTTGCAGATTTAAGAATAGAAAGTAAATCAATGAAATTAACTACTGAGGAGGATTGCTCAATCCCTATGAGCTTGATAAGGCGTGACCACAATTGCTCAGTTCCTTCGCCATTAGACAATCCGAGTCCTTGAACTAGCTGTGAGTTATAGATTAGTTGATAGGCCCATTCATGTCCATAGGCATGCATTGCAGTGGTAGCTAAGCATAGGTGGCATTGGATACTTTCACTAATTATTTCATACTAAGAGTATATTTAGTATAATAGTATGATTATGGCAAAAGAAATCCACTCACACAGGCAATCGAGTGCTCTATTACACATCCAACGTCATATAGAACAACAACCATTGCATTCCCAGGCAACAATGAAAAAAGGTGTTCAATGAGCACAATTGAATATTTTTGCTGCTCACCCGGCATATCAATGTTGGTGAAGAATAAGGGTATGTCATGGCGACATATTAGCACCATTACTCTGGTGTCGTCATAGCTCTTCATCGAGGTCTTCTGCTTTTTCCCATCTGCTGCTTCATATGAAGACTCACACTGGTCGATAGCCTCATCAGAAACTTCCATGTGATGCTTGTTTGAGGGACGTTTGCGAGCTTTCTCAATACGTTCTCCGACAGCATCGACCTGAGCTTTTGGAAGGAAATATGTAGGTTCGTAGAAGAACGGATGGTCACCTGCAGAGCGGCAATGTCGATGGTGGAAGTTTCCATCCATTACAACATGGATATCTGCACCATCTCTGAGCTCGAGCTCAAAAGATTGACCCCAAAGCAAACAGGACAACGTAACATGAGTAATTCAGCACATGTAGTATCCACTGGTGTGTCAGATGGTATAGAACTAGAAGGAGAGCATTTGGTGAGATCACCACATGAGCAATTGGGTGCGAATGAGTCTTGAGAGGTACAATGTGCAATGGAGATTTGTTTTTGGCAGTTAGCAAGTATGGATTCCTGCCTTTTCTCTAGCTCAACATGTAGAATATCATACCACTGGATTGCTTGTCCCAAGCTGCATCAGAAAGGCTCATGAATGATATTGCCCTGTAGAGACGATAGACATGCTTTCATATGAGTGAAAAGCCATACATACCTGTTTATTGGTCATACAAAAACCTCTCCAGACATAGTGTGAATTCAATGCTGCAGCCAGGGCATTGACGGCATCACAGGAGCGTTCAAAAAGGGCACGATAAAATGATAGCAGTTCACCAGAGACTGCTATCTGTGGCTGCACTGGAGCGCTTGGAAATAGCCCATGGGATATGAGTACTTGAGGGAGCGAAGCACACTTGCAGGAATGCATGCAAACCAAAGAGAAATCTGCAACAAGTTAGCATGCGCTTATCACCGATTGGAGACTTACAGTCATAATGCAACACAATTAAGGAGGACACTTTACATTCACACCCACTGAGACTGCAACGGCTGAGCATAGAACTAAGAGGCGGTATTAGTTTTCCAAGAGTCTGGGCAAGGTATTCAAGAAATGGATTGATCAGTGTGGGGATGGTCGCAATTCAGTGGTCTGACTGGCTTGCCAACACTGTTGAGAGTTTCGTACGTGGCTGAGAACAGATTCCGTCGGGTTTAGTGTTGAGTTCTTGTATGCTAGCGCCTTCCTCTTGATCAAGTATGTCATAGAATTGGGGCAATTCTGTATCGTCTGGAGCTCCGTCGTCGAGAAATAAGTCATCTTCGACATGAGAGGGTCCTGGGATAGTAGGAGTCGCTCGGTGACAGAGCAAGTTGTTTAGCTCCGCCTTTAAGCGTTGGCATTTTCTCTTGCGACCAGGTAATTGAACATATGTTTGGGTCTTCTTTGGGTTTCTCTTCTTTCATGGGGAGGTGAAATGTAGTCTGAGGCCTTTGATGTGCTGGGTAAAGCAGTGCGAGTTCTGGGTAGCGCCATTTGGAAGGATGAAAGGGGGCGAAGGGAGTGACCAAAGCTATCCACAAAGGCTTTCAGTATCTTAGTGACTAATGTTGTGCAGGGCTGGGCTTGATGGGCTAGGGCTCAATGAAAAAGAGGCTGGAGCCTTCAATAAGGGCTCTGGCCGGCTTGGGGCTCAGCCCAGCATGAGCCCTGGCCTTGAGTCCTTGCAACACCATGACAAAAGCTACATATACACAGCTACCTCCGAGATAAGTACCATAAAACCCTCCCCCTCTCCCGATGGTAACTATATTCCACACTTTTGACCCTAATGAACATAGGCATGAGCATGCACACAGACATATCGTCTGTGTGTATGCCCGTGCTTGTGTGCGCAGTCAATGGCAAGCGCCATTTCTTCCATGTGGGCTTACCAGTGCCTCGTCATCGTTGTTGTACAGTGGCGTGAGCAGTATTAACATGGCGGCATCATCCTGTTGCTGATGACGACATCATGCCATCATCATTGCATCGTCGCTGATGTCGACAATGTGGCGGTATCGTCTTGGCATCATCATGCAACCTGCCATTGGTTTGTCAGTCTCGATACTGGATGGGAGGGATTGCGATAAAGTGCCAGAAACAGTTAGATGGGTGTGAGGGGAAGTGATGACGTACTGCGAACGGTGTCATTTGGCGATGTCTTGCTGTCACCGTGGGTGTCCATCATGTATGTCACGTCGCTATTGCTCCACAGACGACGTTTTGTCATCATCATTGCATTGCTGTTGCTTGTATTGACAGCGTCTCATCGTTGTCATCGTTGTATCGTCATGGGTGCTGGCGATGTGGCGGCATCTTATTGTTGTTGTTGGATTGACACTGTTGTATTATAGTAAGTGTTGACAACGTGGCATTGACAGTGGATGTCGACACATTGTGACGGTGGTTGATGGTGTTGCAAATAGATGGGGTGGTGACACCCAGGTGTTGTCGTCACTGGTGACGGTGTAGTGTCATTGTAGTTGGCCGTTTCATCACCGTCACTGTTCGCAATGTTTTGGCATGGTAAAAAACTGAAAGGTGAGCAATTGAGGATAAACTCACCTTGTTGTTCGCTGCCCCGCCAGCGATTCCTCTCCCTCCTTGATATCATCGTCTCTATGATGGGCATGCTGGGAGTGCATGTGTGAGTAGTGTAACTGTGGGTAATAATCAAAAACTTAGTTTAAACTGTTGTGTGTACGATCTGACATCGCTGTTTGAAGAATCGCAAGGGTGGATGGAATACACACATATTGCAATGTGAAGAATCACAGCGGATGCACGTGTGATGGTTCTGGGTTGATCCGCAGTGCTCCCGAGAGGGTTTTGTGGTAGCGAATCAGCCAGCCACAATAGCCATGCAGATGGTTGACCTCTTAGGTCATTTTTGGCATGACAAAAAAAAACCCCTAAATGGGGTCTATTGCCACCGAAACTAGTGCCTGAGGTGCCTGCACAGAACAGCCCCTACCTGGCAGTTTTCACACACCACCACGCTGTTGTCCTCCTCTACATAACAACAAACTGTCAGACCATGATTCTGATGGGTTTAACCCAGATGAACTCAACTTGCCAGATGACAATGACAATGACTATCCCACTGGTGGTCCCCCAGGACCTGGCAATGACCCTGACCCTGGCAACAGACATGACAGCAACAAAGACAAAAATGAAAATGTTCCAGTCTGGCAGGATGCACTCACCAATTTGGCTGATACCATCTGTGGGCTGTCATGTGCCAATTGCCATCCTGCTGACAACCTCGCAAGGAAGGATACACAGCATATCAACAAGTACATTGTGGAGTTCAATCAGATTGCTTCGCAAGTCTGCAGCTATGGAGAAGGTGCCCTCCATCACCATTTCTACAATGGCCTCCCAGACAGGATCAAGAACAAGATCTTCTGCATTGACAAGCCCATAATGCTTGCCACACTCTGTTACCTTGCATAGTCTATCGACACACATTACTGGGAGCATAAGTCCAAGATTAATCATCAGCAGAAGCCATCTGGCAACAAATCCTCTGATGTCAAATCCAACAATAAGTCCTCTGATAACAAGTTCAGTGGCTCAAAGAGCAACAGCTCCAAGGGCAAGTCTGCCACCACTTTCCCTGCTCCTGGTACCTCTGGTATCTCCAACTCTCCTCCCAAGCCTGACCTCTCTTCAAAGCTTGGCAAAGATGGCGAGCTGACCACTGCCAAATGCAAATGCCACTTCAATAACAAGCTATGCATGTTCTGTGGTCAAGGTGGCCATGTTGCTAAGGATTGCCCATGATTGACATCAAAGGCATCCAAAGCATGTGCTGCCAAGACAACTCCAGAAGCTAAACCAGAAGCCTCCTTTGAGGCAAAAAAATAGAGTGCAACCTCCATGGCTTTACACAGCCAGATGGTCGCATTGACTCCAATTATGCAATCAAGGAGCTCCATTTCAATGCATCCGCTCTCTCAGATCCCTAATCCCTCATGCCCTCTGTCTCTCTTGTATCATATGATCTCCATCCTTTTCCTGTGTTAGTAGACTCTGGCTTCTTCAACTGTTTTATAGATACCACTTTTGTGAATAAGAACAATCTTTCCATCTATATTGTTCCTCTGCTCATGCTCCATATCTTTGATGGCATGTCAAATTCCACCATCACTCAAGCTATCGACCTTTCTGCCCTCTTCAAAACCAGTGATATCACCCCAATGACATTTTATGTCACCCTGCTGGATGGCTTCTATGCTTTGGTCCTTGGACACAACTGGCTTATCTGCTACAATTCATTGATTGACTGGGTCACAAGCAGTATCTCTTTCCATTTTACTCCACAGCCCAGTCCCGCACTCCTGAGCTCACCATTGACTCCTAAGGCATCTCTGCCTCTGGTTGTCCCCTTCTCAAATCTGCCATGTTTCTCCAACCACAAGGCTCTGCCCATCATGCTTATCAATGCTCCTGCATTTGAACTGGTCTATTATTTACAAGGTTTCATGCAGTTCAGCACGCACATTCATTTCCAAGAAGGTGATCTCCATGCCACAGCAACTGAACCTTCTGAACAAATTAATCTCTCTGGTGTTCTGTCGGAATATTATGAGTTCTCCAATGTATTTAGCAAACAATGGACAGATACTCTCATCCCTTACCACAAACACAATCTCAAAATCGATCTTGAAGAAGATACCTCTCCTCTGCTTGGCATCACTTACTCACTCTCCCCTTCTGAACTTGAGTCTCTCCATGCCTTTTTAGATGAGCATCTTTCCATAGGATTTATTTGACCCTTTTCCTCCACACATGCTGCTCCAGTTCTCTTCATCTGCAAGAAGAATGATTCCCTCTGTCTTTGCATTGACTTTCAAGAACTTAACAAGATCATGAAAAAGGACCACTATCCACTTCCCCACATCTCTGACCTCCTTGATGCCTCAAGCTGCACCAAGATGTACTCCAAAATTGACCTCTGGCATATGTATCATCTAATCTGTATCACTGAGGGTGACAAATGGAAGACTGCCTTCTGCACATGGTATGGTTCTTATGAATGGCTTGTCATGCTGTTTGATCTTATGAACACCCTGGTGGCATTCCAGCAGTTTATTAACACAGTCTTTGCTGATCTTTTGGATGTTAGCATCATAGTGTACCTTGACGACATTCTCATCTTCTCTGAAAACATGGCCTTCCATAAGGAGCATGTTAAGGAAGTTCTTTGCCATCTCCGCAAACACAGACTTTACGCAAAACCCAAAAAGTGTAAGTTTCATATGGATTCCACAGAATACTTAGATTATTGGATGTCTCTATCTGGCCTCACCATGTCCCCAGATAAGGTACAGTTGATCCTCGACTGGCCTGAACCTTGGAAGGTCAAGGACGTCCAATCCTTCCTTGGATTTGCTAATTTCTATAGACTGTTTATCCACAACTACTCCGAAATCATCATTCCACTCACCTGCCTCACCCATAAAGGTGTTCCTTGGCAATTCATGGACATCTGTTGCTCTGCTTTCCAGGCACTGAAAGCTGCTTTCACTTCCACTCCTATTCTTACTCATTGGGCTCCTGATGCTCCAATTATTGTAGAAACCAATGCCTCCAACTATGCTATTGCAGGTATTCTTTCCATGAAGTGCTCCAATGCAGAAGTCTGTATCATTGCCTACTACTCTTGGACATTGACCTTATCAGAGCTCAACTACGACACTCATGACAAGAAGCTGTTAGCTATTCATGAAGCATTCTGCACCTGGTGACATTACCTTGAAGGCTCCATGTGTTACAATTCGTTGGGCCCCTCTTTCTTTTTCCTACTTCACTTACCATGTACATCAAAAGGACCTTGACCCTTGCTGTTTGAGCCCCGCTTGGATCCTTTCTTTTAACCATTGTCTTTGCAATACCGCTTACTTATTTAGCATAACTTATCCACAGTTGTATCATCAATACTTATCCGATGCCATCGCATCTACTCCATAGTGACTCAGCTTCTTTGCGATTCCATCGCTTTCCACCACTGACTCACCTTCTTCCATTGACCTACCCTTAACCATTTGACTCACATATATAAACCTTCGATACTCAGGTGTATTTGCTATCTTAGACCTCCTGCAATTTACCTAGTATCTTGGAGTTGCTCTCGGGTCCCCCAGTCCTCATCCTACTGTTGAGTGGACACTCCCTCTGAAATCCTCGACCCGTTGCTAGTCCTGCGATGTTCCCAAGACCTGTTGATCCCTCAGTTCTCAACGGCCCTCAGCACCTCCATCAAGGAAGACCCTTGAACAGACCCCCTTTGACCCGACATTAGTCTTATGCCGGCCTTAGCCTCCCTGTCAAGGAACCCCCTCGACAGGCCCCTCGTCCTGTCAGCTGTATAGCGACAGTAAAGCCTATGAATCTCTGCAGGCCTACGCTAGACCACATCGAGCATAACAAAAGGTCTAAGATCTCCCTTGACCGGCTATCATCGTATAAGCCTCCACCATTGCCCACCAATGCCCCAGAAATCCTAGACCATATTCCAACCTCACATCGCGAAGAGGAGCCCTTGACTCATCGGACACCGACAAACCCTCCTCAGAGAACCCCACTGACACTGACGAAGACCTTGTCATTCCTCAACAACCTGAGGACCTAGAACTTACCCATTGACTCTCTGCAGCACTTAGTATTCCCAGAGTACCCATCCCACTGTCCCCAATCCCAGTTAACTGCCAATTGGCATTCATCCTGCCCCCACCCCCAGCCCAAGTCACTATGATGACCAAACTCACTGAACTCTGTCTCGGAACCCCCAATGACTTTGACGGCTCTTACGCCAATGCCATGTCCTGGCTGTCTGCCATCCGAACCTACCTCATCATAAACAAGGCCATTTATGATGACGACAATAAGAAAATCACCTACGCCTTGTCCTACATGAAGAAGGGCTCGGCTGCCATCTGGGCCTCTACCTTCCGAGAGGAAGCCATCACCGCCAACTCCTTCAGAATGTTCACCGACTTCCTCACCAAATTCAAGGGTGCCTTTGAGCACCAAGATATCAAGAATCAGGCTATCAACTGGTTTCATTCGGAATGCCTCATCCCCAAGAATAATGGGTCTTATGGCTCCAAACTCACTCGGCACATAGCTGAGTTTAGAAACAACATTGCCCTCTCAGGCATCACTGATCAGAATGTCCTGATCAACTACTTTGCTGCTGGTATCCCTCCTCCCCTCTCCCACTGCATCCTCTTCATGGACACAGTCCCCACCAAGATCGACAAATGGTACTCAAAAGCCATTCATTTCCAAGTTCAAAATGATCACATTCAGACCATCATGAACCAGCACTGTACCCATTCTACCCCCCCTCCACCACCTCCCCTGCCCAGAAGATCCGTGATCCTGACGCCATGGACATCAACATGATCAACATCCCCAGACCCCCAAGCTAACTTCCGAAGAGTGAGAGCAATGCTTCAAAGAACGACATTGCTTATGCTGCAGGCAAAAAGACCACCATGCCAATACTTGTGGAAAATACCCAAAGGAACCTCATAAGACTTCGGTTAAACATGTCGAACAGGTCGATGACGACCTCCCCAAACTCCAGACCTGTGACGACGACGATGACGACGATCTCACAGTTCGTCACATCCAATTCACCCTTTCCCCCAAGAAGGATTTTTAGAACAGAGACCTTGACCGATGTGAGATTCTCCTAAAATACAACATGTAACTGTACCTACACTGCCTGGATCAATGCAAATTTCTGTCCAAATCATTGTACCCTCACACACGTTGAAAACTGTCGATACCCGTGCCCTTATCAATAGTGGCACCAACATCTCTTGCATTGATTGGGGCTTTGTCCACAAGAACAAACTCCCCACCACCCAACTCCCCTCTCCCCTCAACGTCACCAATCTCAACCAGGGACCCACAGATAAAGGAGGAGTTCGCTTCACCACCAAACTCTTTGTTCACATCGAAGGACTTGCTCACAAAGTCCTATTCTATGTCATGGATTGCGGTCAACAAAACCTCATCCTTAGCCTCCCATGGTTGAAAGCTGTCAACCCCACCATCGACTGGTTCGGTCAGACTCTCTCCATTAATGAGTCTACTGACCAATCTAGGGAGCTCTACATGCTCCACAAGACCGACTTAAACCAATACGAAACATATTTTCAACAGTTCAAACCCTGCCCTCGACCCCCTCGCCACACCCAAGTAGACTCTGTCTACGATGGGTATCTCTATGACTACCTTGACTACAAGATGGAACCACAATACCTCCGCCGTGCTCGTGACAACTACACCATCAACCACATCATTCCTAAGGGTGATCCCCTCATCGCCAAACTCACGAATTCTACCGAGTTGGCCATGGCCACCGAAAAAGCCAAACCCAAGGTCACCCTTCCCCCAGAATACTCTGACTTCGCCTCCGTCTTCTTGAAAGAAGCCACTGACCACATACCCTCCTCACAACCTTACGATCATGAGA
Organism: Austroboletus niveus; assembly: GCA_038090255.1. Classification (NCBI taxonomy): domain Eukaryota; kingdom Fungi; phylum Basidiomycota; class Agaricomycetes; order Boletales; family Boletaceae; genus Austroboletus; species Austroboletus niveus. Next base: position 5,569 of record JBBPMJ010000582.1, on the reverse strand, counting down.
TCAACCTTGACAAATCTTTTGCACCTAAGGTTGGAAAGATCTACCCCCTCTCCCCAGATGAGTGTAAAGCTACAGAAGCCTTCCTCGACAAGAACCTTGCCTCGGGCAAGATACACCCCTCGAATTTCCCCCAAGCTCCCCCATTCTTCTTTGTCAAAAAGAAGGACAGTGGACTTTGTCCATGTCAGGACTACAGGTATCTTAATGAACACATGGTTTGTGATGCCTACCCCCTTCCCTTAGTCTCTGACCTCATCGACAAACTTTGTGATGCCAAGGTCTTCACAAAGTTTGGTGTTCGATAAGGCTACAACAATGTCTGAATCAAAGACGGACACCAATGGAAAGCCACCTTTATCACCCATAAAGGACTCTTTGAACCAACCGTAATGTTCTTCGGTCTCACCAATTCCCCCGCTACCTTCCAATGATTCATGAATGACTCCTTCCGCAACATGATCGCTGAAGGATGGCTTGTCATTTACATGGACGACCTCCTCATCTTCTCCCCCGACGAGAAAACCCACGCTGAATGAATCAAGCATGTCCTCCAGCACATGAAGGAACTCAACCTCCATCTCAAACTCGAGAAATGCAACTTCACCTCCAAAGAAGTTGAATACCTCAGAATGATTGTTAAACCCAGTCAACTCACCATGGACCCTGTCAAGCTCGATGGGATCACATCCTGGCCCACCCTGGAGAAGCTTCGTGATGTCTGCTCCTTCCTCAGGTTCACCAACTTCTATTGGCGATTCATCCCTGACTACTTCTCGGTCGCCCGCCCCCTCATTGATCTCACCAAGAAAACCACTCCCTGGGCCTGGTTCCCCGAATGCCAAAAGTCCTTTGAATGCCTCAAAGAACTATTCCTCACCCACCCAGTCCTCCAACTTCCTAACCTCTCCACTCCATTTGCTATCGCAATGGACGCTTCCAAGTTCGCCTCTGGTGCAATTCTCCTCCAGACAGATACCAACAGAGATTGGCACCCCTGTTCCTATTTCTCCCAGTTGTTCTCACCAGCAGAACAAAACTACAACATCTACAATTGGGAACTTCTCGCAATCATGTGAGCCCTGAAATCCTGGCACCATTATCTCCATGGCAGCTCCCATCCGGTCCAAGTCTTTACAGACCACAAGAATCTGACCTACTTCTGGTCAGCACAGAACCTCAACCACCGACAAACCCATTGGCTCCTCGACCTGGCAGATTTTGATCTGACCATGATCCACGTTCCTGGTAAACTCCTTGCCGGTCCCAACGCCCTCTCCTGCTGCCCCGATCTCATCCCCTTGAATGATGCTGACAATGAAGGAGTTATCCTCCTTCCCCCATCCTTGTTTGTCATCGTCATAGATGCCATGCTCCAAGAACACATCTCATCTCATTCCAAGATGGACCCCTTTGTCCTCAAAGCCCTCCAATCCCTTGATGGCACCATTCCCCCCATCTTTCGGTCACGCTTGTCTGACTGGCAGTACAAAGAAGGCATCTTTACCTTCCAAGGATGTGTTTATATTCCCCTCGATGAATCTCTCCAACATTCCATCCTCCAGCGCTGCCATGACCACAACACTGCTGGTCACCCAGGCTATCTCAAGACTTGCCAGCTCGTCGCTGCCAAGTTTTGGTGGCCGGGCCTCACTCAATACATATGCAAGTATGTCGAAGGTTGTGCCTTGTGTCAACAACACAAGGCCAACACCCACCCCACCATTCCATCACTCATCCCCATCCACTCCACCTGCATCTGCCCCTTCCAGCAGATCTCGTGCGATCTGATCATGGACCTCTCCGAATCCTCGGGTTTTGACACTCTCTTGGTCGTGGTCAACCATGGCCTTATTAAGGGGGTAATTCTCTGCCCTACAAAGAAAACCATCACCGCCGAAGGGGTTGCAGCCCTCTTTTTCCACAAAGTTGTCCTCTAATTCAGTCTTTATGACAGAATCATCTCAGATCGAGGCCCTCAGTTTGCCTCCGCCTTCGCCAAAGCGCTAGGAAAAGCTCTCAACTATTCCCTCGCGCTTTCCACCGCATATCATCCCCAGACTGACGGTGAAACTGAATGGGTCAACCAAGAAGTCGAAACCTACCTCTGCATCTTCTGCAGGAGTAATCCCACCACATGGTCCAAACTTATCCCCCACACCAAGTTCACTCACAATCACCACCCCCATTCTGTCACCGGACAGACCCTGTTCTAACTCATGATGGGATACAAACCCCATGCCCTTCTCTCGGTTATCACTGACTCTCACATCCCCGCCATTCAGGATCACCTTAAATCCCTTGTTGCTGTCCACAACGAAGCCCGCGCGACCCATGAACTCACTTGCCAAGTGATGACATCCCAAAACCACCGCTCTTTCACCCCTTTCACCAAGGGGTCCAGAGTCTGGCTTGAAGCCAGAAACCTCAAATGCTTCATCATCAACCTGAAGTTCACCCCGAAACGCGAAGGACCTTTTACCATCATTAAGGTGCTATCTCCCATCACCTATGAACTGCGCCTCCCACAATCATGAAAAATCCACCTGGTGTTCCACATGTCCCTGCTATCGCCCTATCACAAAAACCCTGTCCATGGGCCAAACTACCCTTCTCCACCACCTGACCTCATCGATGGACATGAGGAATACGAAATCGAGAAGATCATCCGCCATCGCGGACCTCCATCCTCCCGTTCCTTCCTGATCTGATGGAAGGGATACACAGCCGAAGAAGATTCCTGGGAACCCGCATGAAACCTACGGAACTCTGCATCCCTTCTCAATAACTATAAACGTCGCCACTCGATCTCCTTGATCTCAAACGAACCCACACCCCTCACAGTCATGTCCATCACCCTCTCTACACCCTCTCCTGCACCCAGCAATGTTTTCTCTGATGTCGCCGAAGCTGGCTGGTTCACTACCACTCCCGCCAACAATCCCCTTGAACTCAGCGACACATCTCTCCCTGTACCTCCCCCCTCCCTGATTCAACGCCTTTGCAATGATGTGGAAGGCATCCCCTCTGCATGGCCCAGCTTCAGCTGGACCCACCCCAAACCCCTTGTCCCCACTACTATATCCATTCCCCTTGCTCAACGAATCTCCAACTGCCTCACTTGCCTCCCACTGTCCATACCTCCCACTGCACTACCAAATCACCCCACACCCCTCAATGATGACCTCACCACCGCCATCGCCACCAAACTCCAAGACTCCAGTCTCGCCATGGCACTTGACGCCCACATGGAACCCCACTCCCCCTTCACCCTCATGTACCGTCTCTTCCTGATGAACTCCCGTATCGCCATCTTCACTGCCACCCCCACTGCCTCTGCTGCTCAAGCACTGGCCAACCTCTACATCCGTTGGCTCCACCAGACCCTGGAACACGACCTTGTCCAATTAATGCACCAGAGTAACAGGCATCAGTAAATTGCCAGAGAACTCCTTTGCAGGTAAGATGAGTAAGGGGAATAATGATATCTGAGTAGTTATGAATGAAATGTCTGTAAAAGTTGGTGAAGCCCAAGAATGATTGGATGTTCTTGACTTTCCAAGGCTCAGGCCAGTCGAGAATCAACTGAACCTTGTCCAGAGCCATCATAAGTCTGGATGGAGACATCCAGTAACTGAGGTACTCAGTGAAGTTTATATGAAACTCACATTTCTCAGGTTTGGCATAGAGGCCATGCTTCTGGAGACAGCAGAGAACTTCCTTGACATGCTCTTTGTGAGAGGACATGTCTTCAGAAAAAATGAGGATATCATTGAGGTAGATGATCACACAGATGTCAAGCAGATTAGCAAAGATGGTATTAACAAACCATTGGAATGCTGCCAGGGCATTCATAAGACCGAACAGCATAACTAACCATTCATATGAGCCATACCAGGTATGGAAGGCTGTTTTCCATTCATCACTCTCAGCGATGCGGACTGTTGAAATATTTGGACATACAGTGTGTGGTTGTACAGCCACCGGATTACATAAGCATAAAGCGCACATACTTTGTAGTACTTGCCATAGTTAGCTTTCTTTTGTGCCACTACTAGAGATTCTACAGGTTATGAGCCCCATCTGTGCTCAGTAGAACACTCACCCAACTCAACGACTCAATTTGGACGGCTGAAAAATGGTTCAGCCAACTCAGAAGAAAATTTGCATACCCAACTTAGTAGTGGATGGATGAAACTGGTCGGATTACTGCGAGAAGCTTGTGCAGGCAGCGGCTACACAGAATTTACTCAGCATACTTGACAGAAGTAATGCAAAACCGATCAACTATTGGAACCCGCGCAAATTGGCGACATGGCTGCACAATGACATAGAAATGCAATACCTTATCATCCAGACGATTTCGCCACTTACCCAGAGCCATATGAGCCTCTCAATGTCAGCGCACAAAATGTTCAAGATTTTACAAAGTCTATTCGAGAAGCCTATGACTACAACAAAGTCTATGGTACACGAAAACTTACTGTGCATGGCTGTGCAAGCGCCGAAACCATTTGACAGCACTTGTCAGAGGTGCGGAGAGGCCGGACACAAGGTGTGTGAATGCAGAATGGTCAAGAACAAGCCAAGGAGTTGAAGAGAGTGCTGGAAGAAGGGTTGGAGGGGCCAAGACAATGACGCTGAGGATGCCGAGGTCCATCACACACCAGTCAAGCCCCAGGAACCTGAAACAGCAAGTCAGCAGGTCGACAACAAGATCATTGACATGACGAACCCAAATGTGACAAGCACTGGGCCATCAGTGCCAGTGGACAGGTTGTACGGCCCACAGGATGAGTTGCTGAAGCAGCAGGCAAGCACTGAGGCCTGCAATGTCAATGAACAGGTTGAGAATACAGCCAAGAAGACTGTCCAGATGGTCGAGATGGCAGGCGGAAAGGGTGAGATGGCTGAGGATGTGAACTGGCAAGGAGCCAGGATCGACATGGACAGCGAGAGCGTAGGTGGTGACGCCAAGGTCATTCACACAAATGCTGCACCTGAGGAGACCTGCGGAGACTGAGACAAGGTCAGGGATGTCGATGAAAGCAATCGACTAAATGCAGGTCAGCGCGCTCGCAATATAAATGAAGACGCACCATGTGTGGTCAGCGCATCACTCGAGGGGGAGCGAGACGGTCAAGATGCGATCGACAGTGCTGATGACAGATGGCCGCAGGACGTTGTAGACGACCCAAGCAACGTGGTGCATGTCCCAGGTGGATGCACAGGGCAGCTGAAAGCCTGCATGAATGGTTCAGCAGGGGAGACCAGCGATACAGGAAGTCAAGCAGTCGACGACAGGGAGCCGAACCCTTCAAGAGACCCTGGGGACACGATGGGTGGCGATGAGTGCTGTCCAGACATGCCCACAGAGCCCCCTGATGACACAGAGAGGGTGAGGGACAGTGACGGCAAGCCAAGTGTCGAGGCCAACAAGCTAAAGGCCGAGCTGAAAGTGCCAAAGGTACCACAAGGCAATGACAAGGGTATAGGCAAGGTCGACAGCAGATTCCGTGCACCAGAGGACCTGCAAGGTGACGGAGAGGCAATGGGAAGTGTAGACGACGTA
>JBBPMJ010000581.1:0-20535 GCA_038090255.1 Austroboletus niveus | reverse complement strand
TGACAAAGCATTGTATATCTGTCAATATCTGCTTGGTACCAGGCACTATTCTTTAGTGTTTGATGGTGCATCTGAGGCAGGGTTGATTGCTTTCACTGATTATGACTGGGCATCAGATCCTAACACTTATTGCTCACAGACTGGCTAGTTTATCTAACTAGCAAATGGCATCTTTAGCTAGAAGTCCCAACAGAACAGAGTTGCACACTCTAGCACTGAAGTGGAATATGTTGCCTAGTCTGATTGCATCAAACAAATGGTATGGCTGCATACCCTTTTAGGGGAACTTGGATACAAGTTGACACCCACTCCTATCTATAGGGACAATTGTTAAGTCTGGTTCCGCTGGGGTCCAGGTACATGACTCCAGAATGCCGGAGTTGTACTGTGGTCGGAGCGACATTGGCTTCACCTTGTGTGGTGTGCCCTTGTCCAAGTCCGATGTCACTAATTTACATTTACAAATGGGGTGGACTAGAGGTCCAGAGGGTTGGAGGCAAGTCATCAAGACTCAGATGAGAGGATGCCGAAATGAGATCAATGGCGAAGACAGGAAAAGCAGAAACTAAGATGATATTCGAAATGAGGTCTAAGAACAGAGTACACAAGTTTATATATGGATGAGGGAAGTCCAAAAGGAGTATAGTACTAGTCAAAGGAACAGAAGTAGTGAAGTACTGGTGCAGTGCCAGTTTATCACACAGCCAGAGCTATGTGCCTTACCCTAAACACCGCACAACAGAATGGAGACTAACTAAATGGAGATACAAAGGCATGAGAAGATAATGTAACATAACATACAGAGGATGGAAAGAATGGAGATGGAGGAGACAGAGTGGTCAGAGGAAATATATCAGAGGAATGTCACTGGAGGTGACTGAATAGTATTGGAGGAGATCAGAGTTGACTTGGTGAAATTCTGGGATATGACAACAATCAAGGATCCATCTTCATGGCAACAAATCCTGTGACTGAGAAGTGCAACAAACACATTGACATTCATTGGCATACTCCAGCATCAACACATGAAGTCCATTATTGAAAGCAACCAACTATAGAATGCTTATCTATAGCCTGAGTAGTGTATATTCAGTACATGAGAAAGGCTTACTTAATAAGTAGGGTACTTAGTATAAAGTGTAGAGTTACAACTCCACTTTAATAACAACTTCTTTACTTTGAATCATCACCATCAGACAAAGCCCCCAAGTTCCATCCTCATCTCCAGTGAGTGCATGGCTATCTGGTATGGTAGAATTGTTGCCCCAACATAGGTTCTATGATCCTTGCTGCTACAAGCCCAAGTATAGGCTTGACATCTAATATGTGTTGCCTAGAATGGTGCAAGTTCAACATTCATCCTTGATGTCCAATGTGCAGACACTCAGAGTTCCTCCATAGAACACTGGACTTACTTGGAGGCAACTCTGGTATGTTGCCTTTCAACACTCTCCCTTGCCAAACACCAGAGATATGCAAGTACATACTGACAGTACTTAGTTGACCTGTGGGGAACTGTAGAAGACTAAACCCATTTTTGATCTGAACTGGTCCAACTTGGCTAGTTTGAGGTTCTTTGTGAACATGTCTGTGGGATTCTTGGATCCTTCTAGATAGAAGACTTCAATGAACTTATTCTGGATATACTTGTAGATACTATGCCATTGGATATCAATGTGTTTGTTCTGCTTCTCTGTAATAGGGTTGGTAGACATGAAGATGGATCCTTGATTATCTCCACAGATTGGAGTTGGCATTAATTGGCATCTGAGTTTCCTCAGAAGAGACTGCAACCAAACTACTTGCTTGCTTCAATTGAACAAGGCAACATATTTGGCTTTAGTGCTAGAGTGTGCAACTCTGTCCTGTTGGGACAACTTCCAGCTGAAGATGCCATTTGCTAGTTGTATAAACCAGCCAGTTTAAGAGCAGCAAGTGTTTGGATCAGAAGCCCAGTCAGAGTCTGTGAAGGTAATCAACCCAGACTCAGAGTTACCATCATAGGCAAGGGAATAATTTCTTGTTTCCAGCAGATATCAACAGATATATAATGCTTTGTCTAGGTGCTCTGTTACAAGTAAATGTGATTCCAGTGATTCCAAAGGTTTCAGAATTGGTTCCTGTGCTTCCAATGCTTCTGAGTTACCTTCCCACAGTTCCGAAGATTCCGTAATCTTGGAAACATTGGAACACTTTGCAACTCTTCAACCAGAATGGAACCCTGAAGATGGACTCTCCTTAGAATGCTATTGGACTCTATTTCCTGAAGACTATGCTCCATATGGTTATATGGAGATACCTATTCTTGACTCACCATGTTCGTCTCTCACTCCTCTCTTGTAACTAAGAACATGTGTCTCCAGAGTTGCTTTTGTTATGGACCTCCACTCCTCTTATCATCCTTGTTTCAATGATAGTGTTATCCCATTCCCATTCATTAATCCATGAGGCTGTTGTAGTGTATCATGTGCTCCATCCCATCTACTCTCTGTTCCAAGATGGTTCCAAGCTGTATAAATACCTACTAGTTATCTTGTATGTTCCACAGCTAGATCTGTGCAATTATATGCAGTGTTTAGTCTTATCCCTGCCTGAGTCTTGAGTCTTAGCAGAGAACCCCAAGGACTTCCATAGAACATTGTGCAAGTGTAACAGGTAATGTTATAATTCATTGAATGCCTCTTTTTCTTTTTCTACCTTTAACTCATCATGTACATTAAAGGACCATACCTTTACCTTTACCTTTACCTTTACTGCTTACTTATTTAGCATGACTCATTCACACATGTATTACCAATGTTTGTCCAATGCCATCACATCCATTCAAAGTGACTTCAACTTCTTCACAATTCCATCACTTTCTATTGCTGACTCACTTTCTCCCTTTGCCTACCCTTAACCATTTGGCTTGCATATATAAATCCTTGATACTCTGGTGTATTCGCTATCTTTGACCTCCTGCAATCTATCTAGTATTTTGATTGCCCTTGGTCCCTCAGTCCTCATCCTACTGTTGAGTGGATGCTTTCTTTGAATCCCTTCAATTCGTCGCTAGCCCTGCAATGTCCCTAGAACCTCTGTCAAGGAAAACCCTTGTCAGACTCCCTTTAATTTTGTTACCTTTGACAGTCCTCAGAACCCCTCAATCCCATCATTTTCAACGGTTCTTAGAACCCCTCAATCCCATCATCTCTGACAGTCTCTCAGAACCTCTGTCAAGGATGTCCCTTATCAGACCCCCTCGATCCCTGTCTGCTGTATAGTGACAGTCAGCCCTCAAACCTCTGCAGGCCACACCTTGACTATATCAAGCATAACAGTATATAAACCCCAGGGCTTTGAGGCTGGAGTTTCTAGCTTTAAAGTCTTGAAGATTTCCTCACAAGCTTACTGCTCTAAGAACCAAAGGGTAACTTTCTCTACTCTCTGCTTTATCTTTATTTGAGTTGTTTCAAGTATCAGATGCTATAGTAGTAGCTCAACAACTATGTAGTTGTGCAGTATTTTCTGTACAGGGGATGTTAATGACGAATGATGGTAATGGAGATCTTCCTGCATACTATTTCAATGCAGGAAAAGGATGATTTCCAGCAATATATGTGCTGGTTGAACTAGGGAAATACATGACTTATCTAGAGGCTACTTATACAATATGCTAAGTGGCTGTGAGTATTGAATGGGAAATGAGAACATGTGCTACCTATTGGGACCATGTGTGTCTTATCTATACAAATGGGATGTGCAGAAAGATCAATATAGGAGAGATCTATAAGGATCTGGATCAATGGAAAGAAGATAACCCAGATCAAAGATGTGTCAAGATAAGTCATATGATGTTCCAAGATTTTCAAGATCTCAGAACTGTCTCAAAACCTTCAGAAGTGTGGGAACAGTTCCAGAAGTGCAGGAAAATGCCTCAGAACCTTCTGTGTTCTTGAGAGAGGCAATCTTGAAGAGGATGGCTAAGTTCATTGTTTGTAATGATTAAATGTATAGAATGGTCATCAATTATCAATTATTGTATCTCACAGTTACTTACTTGCTGACTAGTCTCTCAATATGGTCAATAAAGTGGAATTTCATAACTGTCTAATAGAAATGTGTTTAAATGCTACAAAATCTGACCTTTTCTCCACACATAACATCACAACATACAGAATATCACAGAGGTATAACTTTTTTTTAAACCCATATTGACTGATATATCATAACAGATCAATTCCTACTAATATATCATTGTCATGATTTGTCAGTGGCATGTGAAGGATTTGAGCTTGTGTGATACATTACAAAAGTGGTTCTGTTATTTCTCCATGATCAATGATACTAATGCTACTGATATATCACCACAACATATGTAAGTGCTTAGATCATACAATGTGGTGGTGGCATACAATAGCAGAGTGAGTTAGTCTAAGTGAACATTTATAACTTAGGAGATACCATTTAGTAATTATTATAGAGATATTTATGTATTATATTTATATGATTATCTATGGTTGCATTAGAAGCTCATGCACTGCATGATGGCTACTGCAGAATCCATCTGATATATCATAGTGATTGGTGATTCTGCCCATTTTTGTGTGTGCTAATATAGACTAATACATCAGATAGGTGGTATATCATGCAATATATGTATTACACTGATTTTGTGTCAGTTACAAAAATAGTACTGTGATACATTACTTTGAGCCAGTGATTCATCACCCAGGTAATGTACCACCCTTCTATGGTTATTACTAGGCTAATGATTCATCAATATTGCTGTATCAACACCCCTCTTGAAGGGTTGCATCTACAGTATGCTTGCATACTCAATTGCAGTTGCTATCCATACTACAGTGTTAGCTCTCTCTATCTGGTAGTCCATCTAAATAGTGATAGCCTTCTGACAAGAGCTTTTGCAGACTCAAAACTGCTCTATTTGCATGTACAGCTCTGAAATCAGGCTTAGCATAGATCTTATCTTTGTTACACGTGCATAATGTCCAATCTCTCAGAGTGTCCTCAAGGTGACACTAAGTTCTATAGAGATCCAAGGAGTTGCTGCTGAGACTCCAGAATCAGGCAGGGAAAAACTAGACTCTATGTACATATAATTGTGCAGATCTAGCTGGGGAAGTTCAATGCAACTACAGGATATTTATACAGTTCCAGACTATCTTGGAATAAGAATCGTAACTAGGAATGCATTGTACCAACTGGGGCCTTGTGATGTCAGTGGAAATAGGGGTTTAAACTAGATTTCCATAAAGAGAAGAGATTGGAGAAGCAGAGATCCATGATGAAAAAGGAACTACAAATATATGGGCTCAATTTATAAAGCAGGAAAAATGAGATCACATGGTTTGTCAAGAATAGGAATGGACATATGTCCTGGAGGAGTAAAATCCTCAGGAAACAGAGCCCAGTAGCACTCCCAAGGAAGTTTCATGCTTGGGCCATTAGATAAAGACAAGGAGGTAGAGCACTCACTTGTAACAATCTTCAGAGAGGATTGACTGGTAAATGCAGCAAACAGACTACAGGTAAAGTATTTTCCACTGTGCAAAATTTATAGTTCAATATTTGATAAACATATATATACTATTATGTTGAGGACATTCAGTTGCATGCTAGAACATATTTGATGCCTTTCACTATGGTGTATCCTGTGTGTTCTTTGAACTTCAGCTTCTGGTTGATAATGATGCCCAGGAACTTGTGTAATGGGAATGGTTGAATTGTGTGCTTTTGAATGGTGATGCCTGGGCATCTGATGGGTCTTTGACCTTTGATGTCAGAGTCTTTTTTCTTGCATCTGGAAATACATATTAGTGTGGTTTTTTTGATCTTGAAATGACAGAAGTGTGAGCTTCCCTATTGCAGGGCCCCTCCTTCCCATTCCATCAGGTCTTTGAGTTTTTTGTTTGCCGCTGAGTAGGAGATGCCTCTTACTGCCACCACTATGTTATCTATGGATCTCAGAATGAGGCTGTCCTTCAGATTGGTTGTGGTGGCAATCAGGCCTGAGTTGTAGATGATGAACATGAGTGGGAATAGGGGACAGCCTTGGTTGAGTCTGATGGAAATGTGGAACTGGTTCAAGACATAGTCATCAAATTTGAGGGTGGTGCTTCTGTTGTATAGTTGGCACTCATACCACTTGATATATTGGCATGGGATGCCTAGTTTTCTCATCTCATGGAGGAGCACTGGTATTACTATACTTGGGAAAACAGTGCATATGTCTAGCAGCAGGACTGAATTCGTCAGTGTGAATAAAGAGTCTGTGGTCGATCAGCCTGGGCAGCCTCCAAAGTGGGTGGGCAGGAGGAGGTTGTTGGATTCCATTATGTAGATAAGGTCATCAGCAATGCACAAGAATAGGACTTTTGCTATTGTATCAAGGAGGGTGATTGGGCAGTAGACTTTGGAGGTAGTGTAGTCAGGGTGGCCTGGTTTTTGGAGGATGACTGTGAATAATACATACTTTCCACATTTCTGGATAGTATGTAAGGTCAAATGTTGCCCTGTAAAGGGGTCCAAGATAGGGGACTAGAATATCAGTGGTGTTTTTCAATATGCTATTGCTGATTCTATTGAGTCCTGGCACTTTATATGATGCTAGTTTTTTGATCGCCCTGTGAATATGTTTGTCAGTGATCTGATTGAATTTGTATATAGGGTTCAGATATTGCTCAGCCTCATAAAGCAGTATGCTTTCTGGGTTTTTTTTGAAAGAATGTTTCGTAGAGTATGTGGCTTTTCTCTGAGTTGGGCTGCTCTTTCAGAGAGGCATTTTGGATGGGCAGTTTTAGGTTTGGAATTTGTGAGACTATCAGGTTGAACAGTTTGCTTGTGAGGTATTTGTGCATGTTTTATACATTTTCTGTGTTGACCTTCTCAAGGTAGTTGAGCCAGTGTGATTCCTTCACCTGTTGGATGTGGCACACAAATTCCAAGCTTGCTTTTAAGGCTTCCTCAGGGATGGGGTGGATCTGTTGCTGTTTTTTAGTGTATGTTTTACTGTTGAGTTTTTTGATCTGGTCTCATTCTGTGCTGAGCTCCTTTGTCCATCAGTGTTTGATAAAAGGACTTAACCATGCAAGTGGGACCTTTTCCTCAATTGTGGCTTGGATGGCAGTGCATAGGACTGTTAGATGGGCATTGAAAGCATGTCAATTTGGAATGTGTTCAGATGAGGAAACTGGGGTGAGGTGTGTGTTTAATGCATCCCTGAAATTCTTCCATTCTGTCTTGCAGTAGTTGTGTCTGGGGGCTGGGCTAGTCAGTTCAGGGGATAGATTCCATTCTGAGATTATCAGATAATGATCAGTTCCCACTGGCCTCCATTCAGGGATGGTGTTGCATTTTACTATTGTTTTTGTGATTTCTGTGTTGCAGAATACATTGTTAGGTCTCATGTAATTCTTTGTGGATGATGCTTCTAGGATGGGGATGTTCTCCAGGAGGGCTTGATGGAGGTTATAGGCTGCTAGGATGTTCAGAAGGGGCTGCACTGCTGTGAGGTTTGTTGTGGTGAATATGTAGGTGGGCATTGCAGAGTTCATCCCAGAATGTGTGATGTTTGTTAAAGTCCCCTAGTATGATGTCACTTGTGTCAACATGGATGGGTTGGGCCACCTCTGAGGAAAAGTGTTGGTCGATGAAGTCCAGTGTGTTATTGTGGTTGCCATCATTGTACATGTTGTACAGGTGGCATTTTCTGAACTGCCCCCAGAGTTTGATTGCCATTACATCTGCAGTGTCTAGAGGAATTGCCTGCCAGTAGTCCTTCAAGAGCTTTTTGTTAATGAGGATAACTGACTGGATGTGTGTTTTCAACATGTGGTGATTGGGGGAGTATATTACTGTCCAATGGAAGTTGGCTGTGGTGAGGTTGACAGTATTGATGTGAGGTTCTTGAATGGCTGTGATGTTGAAAGAGTTTGGGTCAAGTTTGCTGAGGAGATGTTGTTGGATGGTGCTGGATTTGTTGAGGTTTTGCTGCCAGATGTGTAGACTTTGATTGGGTAAGGTTGCAATATGTGTTCTATTTATAGAAACAATCCTAGGAGAGCTCTGTTGTTGGTTTTAGCGAGTGATATGTTACTGTAGCTGTGGCCCTGATGTAACAATGTTAGTATTTCCTTGGTCTCCTGGTCATCTAGAAATGATGAGTGCTAGTGTTATGCTTGCACAATGTCCAGTCTCAGTGTGTCCTCAAAGGTGACACAATATCCTATAGAAATTCTAAGGGGGGTGTCATATCCCAGATTCTCGCTAAGTCCCCTCCACTCCTCCATGTGTATCATCTCTGCTATTCCACTCCTATGTCCTCCACTACTCCATATCAGCTTTTCTATTTGGTTTATATACATTATATTACATTCCCCTTTGTTCTCTTAGTAGTTTAGTCATCATTCCATCACTGCAGTGCTCAGAGTAAGGTGTTATGATTCGCTAGGGCCCCTCTTTCTTTTTCTCACTTCACTTACCATGTACACCAATGGACCTTGACCCTTGCTGTTCGAGCCCCGCTTGGGTCCTTTCTTTTTACCATTGTCTTTGCAATACCACTTACTTATTTAGCATGACTCATCCACAGCTGTATTACCAACATTTATCCAATGCCATCGCATCTGCTCTGTAGTGACTCAGCTTCTTCATGATTCCATCACTTTCTATCGCTAACTCACCTTCTTCCATTTGACCTACCCTTAACCATTTGGCTTGCGTATATAAATCTTTAATACTCAGGTGTATTCACTATCTTAGACCTCCTGCAATTTACCTAGTATCTTGGAGTTGCTCTCGGGTCCCCCAGTCCTCATCCTACTGTTGAGTGGACGCTCCCTTCGAACCCTCGACCTGTTGCTAGTCCTGCAACACCCCCAAGACCTGTTGATCCCTCGGTCCTCAACGGTCCTCAGAATATCTGCCAAGGAAGACCCTTGAGTGGACCCTCTTTGACCCAATGCCCCCCTCATCCTGTCAGCTGTATAGTGACAGTAAGCCCTAGAACCTCTGCAGGCCTATGCTCGATGTGGTCGAGTGTAACATAAGGCACACAGCTCTGGCTGTATGACTGACTGGCACAGCAGTGGTACTTAGTTTTCTTCGTTGCTCTGACCCTGACTTTACTACATTCAGACTTTGACCTCCATATATAAACCCACTGTAATATGTCTTAGCTCTTGAGTTCAAATATCAACTTAGTTCCATCCTCTGTTCTCTCCTCCACCATTGAGCTCATCAACAAGTTCTCTCACTTGAGTCTTGACGACTCTTCTCTGACCTCTTGTCCCTCCATACCTCTACTCCACTCATAAATTAGGGACAATGGAACTGGACAAGGGCACACCACATAAGGTGAAGCCAAAGTCCCTATCCCCTCCAATGAACTCTGGCACTCCAGAGTTCGCTATCCAGACTCCGACAGACCCATACTTAACAGGGGGGCTCTCTGCTGAGACCTGAGACTCAGGCAGGAATGAGACTAAACACTGTGTATATTTGCGCAGATCTAGCTGTGAAACATACAAGATAACTAAGTAAGTATTTATACAGCTCAGAACCACCTCAGAATGAAGAATAGATGGAATGGAGCACATGGTATACTACAATGGCCTTGTGGATCAATGGATGGAAATGGGATAACACTATCATCAAAGGAGGATGACAGGAGAAGTGGAGGTCCATGACAAAAGTAACTCTGGAGACACATGTCCTTGGTTACAAAAAAGGAATGAGAGAAGCATATGGTGAATCAGAAACCAGAATCTCCATATGACCATATGGAGCATAATCTTTGGGAAATAGAGTCCAATAGCATTCAAGAGGGAGTCCATCTGTAGGCTTTCATTTGGGTTGGGGAGTTGTAAAGTGCTCTGACTTTTCCAAGATTCCAGAACTTTCAGAACCATGGGAAGGTAACTCAGAAGCATTGGAAGCATGGGAACTGATTCCGGAACCTTTGGAACCACTGGAATCATGCTTACTTGTAACAGCTAGAGTTGGTATTTATTCAGTGTTGACTGGTGGGTGGCTGGGTGGAAGCTGTTCCTTGCAGGCATCATTGGCTTTGAGGCTGCTGTGATGGTCACTTGCCATCCTGCAGGTTTTGCCACCATTGTCCACCTCTCTGTTTCCTCTGCATTTGAGGAAGTAAGCAGGGGGAGTGCGCCATCACCATCATCTTCCTCAGCATCCATGATTGTGGCCCATGTGGTGGAGTCATCATAAATGGGGAAACACTCTAGGTGTGCGTCCTTCATTCTGGCATGCATTTTGCCTCTTGCCACCTCAAAGGCCTTATATTCCTTGCTCCAGGTTGTGTGTCTGGCTTTTTTGCAATTGATGCAATACAGGTCTTGTATGTTGCTTAGAGGGACCTGGCATTCTGCGGTGCAGTGATTCTTGCCACAGGTATTGTGAATGGCATTGCACTTTGTTAAAATGTGTGTTATTGATAGTAATTGGCATTTGTTGCACCTCCATGGCTCTGGGAGTTGTTTTCATGCTTCCACCCTTTTCCCTTTGATGATTAATCCATTTTGGATGGCTGCTTTTGCATTGGCTGGATTGGTGAACTTCACCATGAGGTGGGCAACCTTTTTATTGGGGTGTCTGTCAGATATCAGCTTGATTCAAGTTGCAGGATTGATGAAGGCATGGTTAAGCTGGGAGTCAAATTTGATGGTGCAAAGAAATGATTCAAGGGTGGGGTCAAGTGACACAGGGACAAATTCTGTGATGGTTTTGTATGACTTGGCCAGAATCTGTGTATGAGCATCAAATCCTTGTAGAAACCTTTGTTTGTATTCTTTGTCTCACAGCCACTCCACCCCTTCCTTACTTATGAGAATCTGATGAATCTGCTTCTCAGTACCTGGGTACTTATGAAGGTGATGCTTTTTAGTATAGGGATGCTGTCCCTTTTTGCTATTTCCACTGCCTGTGTGCCTTTGATGACAAGGAGTTTTGTCAGGATTCTCTTCCTTTTTTATCACATGACTATTATGTACACTCACATGTGACTTCACCTCATTCCATATCACATGCTGACAGTCATTTCCACAACATTCCACTCATTTCCACGAACACTTATGTGTTCCTACCTTAAATGGTTCTCATGCCTACCCTACATTGGTCTGTGCACTAGACTTCATGTATATAAGGCAGGACTTCATTGTAGGAAGTCTCCATCTTCGGTTTATTCATTGTTTTGTCAAGTAACCAAAAGGGCAACCTAAAGGCCTTTGCAATAGTTCTGATATAAAACTGAAGATAATCTTTTACCTTGCCCAATATCTATGTCGCTCAAACCTTGCTCCTCATGTTGTCAACACCTCATCGACACCACCCCTTCCTTACCACTATGCCACTCGCTACGTCGTCAATGCCACATGCTGTATTGCCATTGCTTGCACTTCATTGCCACCTCCCCTACCTGCTTCACATCAAGCCCTCTGTGTGTCTGAGTTGCTAAGTTATTGCACTGGCACAAGAGTGGAGGAATCACTCTAGGAGGATCCCTCATCCCCAATATTTCCTGACATCACTTCTCACTGCATATGCTAGGCATATCTACCACAGCATCAAGCAAGTCTGTGCAGTGTTCTTCTTATTACTCAAACTTCTATGGATTGTCTATCGCTGGATTCTATCCATGATCTTGTCCTAGGTCTCGGATGTTTCGTCAAGATCACCCTCATTGCCCTCACTCTCACTTTCTTCTGACTTGCATATCAAGTCAACACCTTTGCATCAGAGCAGATTCTGCCTGTGTCAACTCCTCCACAACAACCCTTGTGCTTCATGGCAGATGCTTGGGATTCAGATGAAGACACCATTGTCGATGTCTTCACAAACCCTCCTCTTATTCACTTCTCTGACAAGAAGTTTGAGCCTGAAGAACTAGCCATCCACACTTTCGTCGTCAACTCAGACTGAGTCTCTTGTCCGCATTGAGGAAGTTCTGGTCACCCTGTTCATACTACCTGGTGGAATAATCCTGCATCCAGATAGCCCACCATGGCTCACACCCACCATCACAAGCCTGACTACCATCACTGTCTGGACTGTTTGCTTCTATCAGCGACATCCGATCCTCATCCCCATAAATGACATCAGAGAGGAATACTTGTGAGCATCACTCACAGGAAAAATAAACACGAGGCAAATTACCTTTGACCTTTCCTTGTCATCTACATCTGTCCCCATGCCAGCCAGCCACACCAGCACACCTACAAGGAACTTTGATACAATCCAGCCCAAGTATCCCAGCATTGAAACTTTTGTTCACAGAAGCTGAAATAATGTGGATAAGGGTAAGAGTGTAGAAAGAAGGTGATTTAGTTTTACTTTAATTTTTTTTTTGCATCATGTCCAGCTTCACAGCAGGACCAAGCACTTCTTTTCCTCATATTTATCCTGAAATCCACACATTCCAGGAGTTTCACATGCAGTATCTCGATTTCCTCCAAAGGGAAAAAGACCAACCTGGCAGTGCCCTGGCACCAACAATGCCAGATCCTGATACAACTCCTTGTACACCCAAAATGACTCAGCCACCCTCCAATCCACTTACCACCCCAATCCTGCTTGGGAAATCGGTTGTTCAGAAGCCACCACTGTTCAATGAAACAAAGGATTCCTACATTAAATGGACTGTCTGGTTCATGAACTACTGCTGTGGCTTTGCGAGGAGACCCTTGGACATTGAGAGAATTCAAATGACACTCGGATTCTTCACAGATGAAGTGGTCACTGAGTTTGCTACTTTATACATCACAGATACCTCTGACCCAATTACATTGAGTCAAATCTATGCCAACTTCATCATTCTGATGGAGCAGCACTTCAAGCCTGGTTATGCAGCTGTGCATGCTGAGAATGAACTATACAAACTCAAACAAGGACAATCTACAATCAAAGAGTTCATCACGAAGCATTGCCACCTCATGATCAGAGCCAAATACAATGATGTATTGCAAGGAGGACAGCTTGTCCGACTTCAATGTCATAACACCTGCCCCAATCTTGTTGAGCAAGTCCTACACACTGACAAAACTGCTTCAACCACCAGATCTAAAGACTACAAATACTGGTGCAACACACTTATTGAAGCTGGTCAAGTTATCGATGAGATCAATGAATTCAAAAAGAAACAAATGCTGCCTATGTGTTGGATACCCAAACTGGTCATGCACCTACCAACAGTGTCACAGGTACCAGTTATCAGTCCTAATACACCTGGAACCTTTGCAGGACCTGGGGTACCTATGAACCTATCCAAAGCCTGCACCAAAGAAGGAAAGAATGCTCTGTGGCCTTGCACAGTCCATGCACTGAGCAGTTTCAAAATGACCAAAGTTTGCAGAATAGTGGTCAAATACAAGAACCTCGAAGACCTTGAGAAAGCTCTTGAGGAGGTAGAGGAAATGGATTTTATCAAAGAGGGCAAGGATTGAGATCCCCTCACCCTCAAGGTATGGTTTACATTAGAGCTTGTAAATCATGTCGCAATAGTTTGGCAGGGAGCATCCATGGCTTAAGGCCTAAGAATGGCATGGCAGGTCTGATAAAACCCATGCTTAATTCTCCTTTTATCATGACTAACAAGTTCTCTTGTCTTTCTGTAGATGAGATCTCACCTGAGTCTTTGAACCCATTCACTCTTTCACCACCAGTTCAGCCAATGACCAATGAACATTCGAGGAAACCATCGGCTAAACAACAACCTACGGAATGCATCTCACAACACTGCAGAGTTTATGCTCCTCGAACTCTCACAGAAACCCCAGTACTTCAACAAGAAGCTGTCACCTAACGCTTTCAAAGTCCCAGTCCTGATCGCCATCCCTAGTGGAGATACAGTGCCAGTAACGGCACTCATTGATTCAGGCTGCATGGCATCCACCATAGATAAGTGTTTTGCAGAGGCAAATCAGCTCATACAGGAGCCATTACCTCATCCTATCCTGATGTATAACGCTGATAGGACAAAGAATGAAGGAGAATCAATAACCCACTTTGTCAATCTCGAGATCAAAATCAACAATCACATATCAAAGATCCCCTTCTCCATGACCACTCTCTTGTCACAAGCTATGTTCTTAGGATTTGACTGGCTTCATCAATACAACCCCTGTATCAACTGGCAGACAAAGACCCTTACATTCCCCAAGACTCACATGCTGTGGCAGCATGACAAGCTCGAATCCAACAATCAGCTTTTTCAAGTCGAAAACAAATATATTGCCACACTCACAACTGATCTTGCAGCTGCCACCAACAAGAAAAAGCAAGACAACTCTTTCAAAGATGTGGTTATCACACTATCACAAATTCAGAGATGTCTTTGCTAAAGAGAACTTTGACAAACTCCCACCACATAGACAATGGGATCATGCCATCAAACTCAAATCTGGCAAACACAAGGTCAACTGCAAAACCTACCCCCTGTCACTCAAGGAGCAGGAGGAGCTGGACGCATTCCTTGAGGAAAATCTATCAACTGGAAGGATTCACCCATCCAAGTCTCCCTTCACATCTCCCTTCTTCATGAAGAAAAAAGACGGAAAGCTATACCCCATCCAGGACTATCATAAACTCAATGATATTACCATCAAAAACTGATATCCTCTACCACTCATCGAAGATCAGTGCATTGCAAAGAAGTCTGAAATAATGAAATATAAACCTAGAGCTGCTCAAAGCTCTACACCGCAATGAATTTTAAACTCCATGGCATCCTGCAAAAGGTTATTTCAGATCAAGGACCACAGTTCATCTTGAGCTTCATGCTTGAGCTGTATAAGCTCCTTGATATACAGGCAAACCTGTCTATGGCTTTCCATCCTCAGACTAATGAGCAAACAGAACAGTACAATGCATGGGTTGAACAGCATCTGTGCATCTATGACAATCACTGACAATTTGATTGGGTTGACTGGGTCCTAATGGTGGAGTTTGCACATAACAACACCCTGTGTTTAACCATGCAGCAAACATCATTCATGCTCAATTATGGTCATGAGCCCTGGACTGGTCAAGGATGTCAATGGACATTGCACAATGAGTCAGCTGATGAGTTCATGCAACAAATGGTCAAATTATGGAAAACAGCAGAGGAGTTGCTCCACCTAGCAGCCGATGACATGAAGAAATACTACAATCGCACCACTCATGAATCTCCGGAGTGCAAACCCAGGGATCTGGTACTTCTTGAAGCTTCCCATATTTGCACTAATTGCCCTGCAAAGAAGCTCAATCAGAAGCAATTTGATCCATTCAAGGTCATTATGAAGGTGGGTGTCACCTTGTACAAACTGGATTTGCTCCATGGCTGGAAGACTATTCACCTGGTCTTCCATGAATCCCTACTCCATCCTTATCACATGCCAGTTCACCCTGTGCAACAACTCACACTGTTACAAGTGAGTGTGATTCTGGTGGTTCCAAAGGTTCTGGAACTTCAGAAACATCAGAACACTTTACTACTCTTCCATTGGAATGGAAACCAGAAGATGGGCTCCCCCTAGAATGCTATTGGACCCTATTTCCTGAGGACTATGCTCCATATGGTCATATGGAGATCCCTGTTCTCGACTCGCCCTGTTCTTCTCTTCTTCCACTTTTGTAACTCATGCCATGTGTCTCTAGGGCTGCTTTTGTCATGGACCTTCACTCCTCCTTCCATCCTTCTTTCGATGGTAGCATTATCCCATTCTGTCCATTCCTCCATGAGGCCGTTGTAGTATACCATGTGCTCTGTTTCATCACCCTTCCATTCCAAGATGATTTCGAGTTGTATAAATACTTAGTAGTTGTCTGGTATGTTTGGCAGCTAGATCTGCGCAATTATATGCAGTATTTAGTCTCATCCTGCCTGAGTCTCAAGTTTCAGCAGAGAATTTCCCCCCAGGACTTCTATAGGACATTGTGTCGCCTTTGAGGACACACTGGGACTAGACATTGCACAAGCATAACATACACCACCTCTGGTTCCAGATCTCGTCGATGACCTTTCTGAACAGGAAGTCAAAGAAGTTATCAATTTCCGGATGTGACATGAGAAGTTGTCATACTTGGTCCATTGGAAAGGGTTCCCAGTCAAAGAAGACAAGTGGATTGCTGCAGATGAGTTACCTCATGCTCAGGAAGCTGTTAAATGCTTCCATAGGAAACATCTGATGGCACCTTGCCCCACTCAGAAGCTTTGCCTTTGCTCCATGGACTTTACCTCTGGTTTGGTCACACTCCCTCACGAACCCATTTGCACCTGTCTGCCCTGCTTAGGAGCTCCCACATTTACAGATCCTGAGTTCTTAGAGTTTCATTATCAATATAAGAAATTCAACAATTTGCTCTTTGAAATTCCATCAATCAACACAGATGTTGATCTTTAGAGAGGGGATTATGTCAGGATTCTCTTCCTTTTTTATCACATGACTATTATGTATACTCACACATGACTTCACCTCATTCCATATCACATGCTGACAGTCATTTCCACAACATTCCACTCATTTCCACAAACACTTATGCATCCCTACCTTAGATGATTCTCATGCCTACCCTATATTGGTCCGTGCACTAGATTTCATGTATATAAGGCAGGACTTTATCATAGGAAGTCCCCATCTTTGGTTTATTCATTGTTTTGTCAAGTAACCTAAAGGCCTTTGCAATGGTCCTGATAAGTTTGGGGGAGAGCTCCTTCAGCTGGTTGTTTGACATGCTGATCACAATCTGATGATCAACAGCTTTGCTGTGGGCAATTATGTTGGTGTGGGGGCTGTGCATCCTGTGGTTGTAGCTTTAGCATATTTTTGGATTTGATTTGTGTGGTGGTATTCTGCCATGTTAAGAATGGAAGAGGGCTGAGTGGGAGAGGGCTGAGCCACCTTGGCTTTTTCCAATTTTCACATAGGGCAGTGATTATTTTCATGTATTTCTCTAGGGCTTTCTTCTGCACCATGAGTTTTTCCTCCAGGAATACATATTTTTTCTTCCCATGCGAGAAGAGCTGGTGTCTAAGGGACATTGTTGTCTGGGATGAATTTAGTCCGCAGTATGTTGGCCATGGCATATAGCATTTCTGCTGAGGCTGCAGGGATGGTGTTTGTCATTCCTGTTAGGGTGAATACCATCTCTGCTAGAATGTTGCCGAATCATTCAGAGTTGGATTTTGAGTTTGCTGAAATAACAAGGCCTAGTTTGGCTAGGAGTGATCTTGCCACCATCTTGTCCATTAGGGCCTTCTGTTGTGGGAGATTGGGGGTGAGTAATGCTATGTTCTTCACTGATCTCCCCACAAACATGGACTCTGAGTTTGATTTCTTCTTGCTCCCCTGTGTTCCCATTCCCAGGGCTAGGGTTGGCCTGGTGTTTGGCGGGGTTGAAATAGATGAATGTGACATCTGTTGGATTTGGTTGGTTAGTGCTGTTCACTTCTCTTACCTGGTGACCAGGGTCAACCTCTATGGATGGTGGTGGTAAGTGGTAAAGAAGCTAATGGCAGGCTTATATTGCATTGAGAGCATGCTAACAGTGTATATTCTAAATCACAAAAGGTTCCATGTCAATATCCTTTGAGTTGGGCTTATGTAGATCATCCAGATCCTTGCCTGATGAAGTAGTACTCAAAAAAGAAATGCACTATACATTTTTCATAGTTCAATTTATTGCTGATCAGACATCAATAAAACTTATTTCTGTAGTCTACCATCAGAAACTACAGGGATGTGGCTCTTCAACAAGCTTTAAATCTTCTTGTTTGGTGAGCACATTGTGGAGATATGAGCAATAAAAAGAATTAGATAATGCTGTGCATTATCTTTTTGAGTCACTGTACTTCCATCTTGGCATGAGTCATATTTTGATCAGCCTCTACTCAACCACACAGAGAGATACACTGATGGCATTATACCTGAGAAACAATTGGAGTTAGGATCAAGCACGATGCTTGGGACCAAGCTCACATGATATTGTAAAGGCCACAATAACAAAACTACATATAGTGAGCTGAGTGTCATCATGACACATACTGCAGAAGTTGTTACACACAAAGACGAATAATGTTGACACCCATGATTAAGGTTTCGTCTGCAGTTTCATCATCAGCTTGAGTGATCTATGTATTTATGTACCCAGGTATATTCTATCTACAAAAATTATGGGCAAGAGCACTAACAATACAACTGGAGGCAAGGAACATTATACCTCTGCAGGGAATGTAAGAACTGTAAACACAAGACCATTGAACTGTTGGAATATTCAGACAAACAGTGTGTGGTTGTACAGCCACCGGATTACATAAGCATAGAGCACACATACTTTGTAGTACTTGCCATAGTTAGCTTTCTTTAGTGCTACTACTAGAGATCCTACAGATACAGTACTTACCTTTAATACAAGTGCTACTACTAGAGATCTTACAGGTTATGAGCCCCATCTGCACTCAGTAGAACACTCACCCAACTCGACAACTCAATTTGGACGGCTGAAAATGGTTCAACCAACTCAGAAGAAAGTTTGCATACCCGACTTAGCAGTGGATGGACAAAACTGGTCAGATTACTGCAAGAAGCTCATGCAGGCAGTGGCCACACAGAATTTACTCAGCATACTTGATGGAAGTAATGCAAAACCAACTGACTATTGGAACCCATGCAAATTGGTGACATGGCTGCATGATGACACAGAAATGCAATGCCTTATTATCCGGATGATTTCGCCACTCATCCAGAGCCATATAAACCTCTCAATGTCAGCACATGAAATGTTCAAGGTTTTACAAGGTCTATTCAAGAAGCCTACAACTACGACAAAGTCTACAGTACATGAAAACTTACCATGCATGGCTGTGCAAGTGCCAAAACTGTTTGATGGCACTTGTCAGAGGTGCAGAGAGGCTGGACACAAGGCACATAAATGCAGAATGGTCAAGAACAAGCCAAGGAGTTGAAGAGAGTGCTGAAAGAAGGGTTGGAGGGGCTGAGACAGTGATGCTGAGGACACTGGGGTCCATCACACACCAGTCGAGCCCCAGAAACCTGAAACGGCAAGTCAGCAGATTGATAACAAGACTGTTGACATGATGAACCCAAATGTGACAAGCACCGGAACATTGGTGCCAGTGGACAGGTCACATGGCCCACAAAATGAGCTGCCGAAGCAGTGGGCAAGCACTGAGGCTTGCAACATCAATGGATGGGTCAAGAATGCAGCCAAGAAGACCATTGAGAAGGTTGAGATTGCAGGCAGAAAGGGCGAGATGGCTGAGGATGCAAACCGGCAGGGAGCTGGGATTGATGTGGACAGCAGGAGCGTAGGTGGTGATGCTGAGGTCATCCACACAAACACTGTGCCCAAGGAGACCTGCAAGGACCACAACAAGGTCGAGATGGCCGATGAAGAGGATCTGCTGGTGGGTGAGCACACTCACAATATAAATGAAGACGCACTGGATAGAGTCAGCACATCAGTCAAGGAAGAGCGAGATGGTTGAGAGGTGATTGATGATGCCAATGACAAATGGTCGCAGGGTGTTGCCAACAGCCCATGAGACATAGCCAACCACCCCAGAGGACATGCAGGGCAGCTGAAAGCCTACATGAATGGTCTAGCAGGGGAGACCGGCGATACAGAAAGTCAAGCAGTTGACAACAGGGAGCCAAACCCTTCAAGAGACCCTGGGGATGTGACAGGCAACAACAAGCGCTGTCCAGCTGAGCCCACAGAGCCACCCGATCAAGCATCATGCATGGAGGAAGGGGCAGATGACATGGAGGGCAAGGCAAAGTTGCCAGATAACCTGGGATGTTGTACCAATCCGACAGATGGAACGGCCATGATGGAGATGTTGAGTGGCAAGAGGGAAGTTGATGAAGGTGCCAGAAAGGTGCTGGGAGGTGCTGGAGACGTTCAGCATGGTCAGCAAGATGGCAGCAATGGCACAATGCGCAACATTAGTGGTAGTGCAGAGGAAAGTGCACAGCTGAGGTTGCTGGACATGACGGAGACACGTCAGGGTTTGAAGCAGCCCAATAACAATCTAAATGACATACCTGAACACCAGAAACCACCAGATGATCCTGCAATCTGAAAGGAAGGAACCTTGAGTGTTGAGCTTGAGGGGGAGTGGAATGGCTGTGTGAGCGTCGACGTTGACCTCACGAGCAACAACGGACATGTGTCAAGTCAGTCGATGAACCATGAACACATCAGAGATGTACTGGACAAGCCAATAAACAAGTCCTCAAACATTGAGCTAGAGGGGAAGAGAGCCATGTACACAAACCGAGACACCGAGCACACTGATGCTGATCTGGACACATTGGAAGTGTTGGGAGTAGACGAGGATACCAGGGACCAACTGAAGACACTGTGCAAGATGTCAGTACAACAGCATGAGCCGGCAAAACACATTGATGAGCGTGACTCACATGGGGTAACAGCAGATGAGCTGGACAGTCCGGGAGTTGAAGTGGATGCTTCGGCAGTGTCGAGGAACCTTGAAGTTGTCAGAAAGTTGATGAA
>JBBPMJ010000579.1:0-20837 GCA_038090255.1 Austroboletus niveus | reverse complement strand
AAATGTAACGGAGAAAAGTGTCACTTGTAAAATTTGCCACAAAGTAATCAAGCTCGACAAGAGGAGGAAATATTATACCGGAATGTGGTATAAACACAAAAAAAGATGCATCAGGAAGTCGAAGAAGGGAAAGGTCAGTCTTATTTGGCTAGCGGACGGTGGACATACTGACCGCCTCACAGCCCGGCGTGGGCGCTCCGCGGGCGCGGAATGGTGTTCGCTTGCAAGGTGCGGTGCACGACTCTATCGGAAAGGATGAAGTAAAAATCGGTCGTGCAGAACAGGTTCAGAATGGGAAATCCATGCTAAACAAATTCTCCACGGCAGACTCAAACAACAATTCCACCTACAAAGAGTGAGGGATTGCCGTTTTCAGACATCATCCCCAGGTAGTCAGTGCATTGTTCCCCATGACGCATACAATGCTGAGAAGGAACGAATTCCTTGTCTTAGTTTGCAGGTATATGCGATCTCAAAAATCCGATGTGTTGATTCGCTGGAATCCGGCTCGAATTCTGCTTTGCGCGCTGCTCTTCATGTTAAGCCTAGTTGTCGAAGATGATTGTCGTGATGCGTGAAGCTAGGGAGGGTAGTTTGAGAAAACCGCGATGGCCCGCAGTTTGTAGAGAGATCCCGCAAGTCTCCGAATAGATTCCTTTTTGAGTGTCTTTGGCAAAAGGCCCAGTTGTGGCGCTCAAGATAACTCTCTCTTGTACATATCTCGCACAATCGATTGGACATACTCTGATCATGTTTATAAAAGGTGAGGATAGAAACGGTTGCCACTAGCTCCTGTCTACGCTACAATACCGTAGATAGAAATAAATCTTATAATAAGGCCTCCCGCACTGCTCGAGGCGCGGCGGAAACGGGGGTTTCTGAGGCAATCGGGGTGTTGTTGGAGGCTGCCGAGGTCGCGCGAATCGGTCTTGAAATTGCTGGTGGGTGGTCAGCGAGAATGGGGTAAAATAGAAAACGCTTCTGTGGCCGCGGAGGACTTGGGCGCGTGTCAGTAAAAGGTAAGGCGGGGGACTGGTGGACGACTTCGTGACTAACTCTTAGGCGGTGTCTTTTAGTCTTCTCTCCTGCGTCCAGGTCCTCGTTCCACGTGCTCGGCACTTCTCGGATCGCCTCCCTGCACGAGCAGCTCACAGCTTGCCTTCATCCTGTCCGTTGTCCTGAGCATCCCGTGCCCTGAACCGGCTCACTCAAGTGCTGCAGCCTGACTTCTATGTAGCCATCAAGGTTCGATAAAGATCCTTGCACTCACCAAAGTCCAAGACCGGCTGGCGCTGATTGCTATGTCAATATTCGTCGTTTCTTGATAGGCCTGTTTAAAAATCGACCACAGCTACTTGTACGTCCTATCTCCCACACGACCACCCACCCAGGCTCGCTCATTTCCCTGCTCGCCTGATACACGCTCCTAGCCACCGACCATATGGGGAGCATGCTAGTACACATACACCACATTGGAACAACACCCGCCGAGAAACCTCGTCATCATGCACTCCTTTGCTCGTCTCCGTTTCATGCGACCGAGTTTGATTCGTGCTAGCTCGTGGTGTTTGAAATCCTCGGCGACTCATTAGTGAGCCAGTTGGACGACCGTCTTTGGAGCGAAGCCGGTCCACTCCCTTTGGCAGGCTGCCTCCACTTCGGCGGTTCATCAAAACATATCGCTGAGTACTCATGATTGCGCTAAGCGATAATCCATACCATATCACCAGCATACATTTATCCACCGAATAGCGGATGTCGCAGATTTTGATTCCGAACAAGGCTCGTACACCAAACTCGAAGAGTACGTTGCATACCATCACACGAAAAAGACAAGAATCTGAGTGGTGACGGGGATTCCCTGGCGCTTCCTTACATTGCAATATTGGCCGACCTGAACCTTCACAAAGGACCGTCGTTTTCAGTGACTTTTCCCGAGCAGAGGGATCTCATGGCAACTGCCTGCGAATCTACGCTCCTGGCGTCAACATGGCTGAGCAAGAGGGACTCGTGAAGGATTTTGTTCAAATCGAGTTTGTTCCAAAAGCAGAGATGCGAATCACTGAATATTTGAATGCACAGGTCAAGCGTCATCCAGAAACATATGGAGTAGGAAGAGTGGAAAAATGTCTCGAATGCGAATACGAAAGACTCAGAGAAAAAAGTCGTATTGCCAAAGTTTTACCCTCGGGCTGTTTGTATTCTTAGTGAGGTTTGTATGTGTTCTAGTGCACATAAAAACAGCCAACTCGCACGAAAGCCGAGCCCGAGTGGTAGTTCGAGAATGACTTAGCCACCCTTGTCGCTGGCATACTGCTCTCCAATCATTCGAGTCATACAATGAGAGTCTTCAGGATTGCCACATGTCCTTGCCCAGGCCCTCGCCATCATCGTTTGAACTATGAAATAACGACGCCATGCAGGGAATCGCGTACTTGCCTGTGTTAATACGGGCTGTCATGCGTCCCACGATGGCGCGGTTTCATCCACCTCGCTACTCTTTGTCACCAAAGCACTGCTCAATGATGATTTGAAAGACGAGAGTTACAAAGAAAGGACAAGGGAAATTCCCCGCGACGCAGGACAGGACGCGGCCAGCGCACATGGTGCCTCGCTAAGGACTCCCTCATCTCCGCCCAGTGCTCTACCACGAACCCACCATGATTCATCGCCGAAATGAATAGCATTGACCTGTCGGGCGATCGCTATGAGCGGACCGTCGCGAACGGATCAGGAATGCGACGAGAGTGGACTTGCAAACTGCACCTTTGAAATGCGTAATCGCGTGGTATTCGACAAGTGAAAGCGGGAGAGAAAAGGGCTGAAAACCGATGAGGAGAGATGTCTTTCAGTCAGATCCGTGCGATGGGGGCGTAACAAAGGGATGTACTCGCGAGGGAAGATGCCCGAGATTTTACCGAGGACGTCGAAGAGAAAAAGGAGCACGCACCAGGCCAATATTGGTCTGGGCGCGCACGTCGCGGTGTAGATCAAGTCTTGTACACGCATTCAGCTCTTCCATGTCCGGGTCATACTCGAATCATCGGATGGTGAAGAGGATACTGATACTTCGTCGTCAAACATGGAACGGAGGAGGAAGAGTGTATGAAATCGGCATTGATGAAGCAGGGAAGGGAGGAGGTCGTAGCGCCCTGAGCCAAACTTGGATGCGAGCACGACAACAGGTGGAAACCCATTCCAGCGACTGAACACAGAGATGTGTGCCATGCTGCGACCGAGAGGTAGACGATGTAAGCGCAATCGAGAATTGACGAACGACCAAACATGCGTCGACAGCCGGCGGTATGACGAGACGTCCTGTTCCAGAGATAGTACATCAAGTACGCTATCTACAAAGTAATATCATTCAAAGTCCTACATGAATGAAAGGAAGCCACCCCGAAAACGATACGCCCTTATCACGAAGACGTACGACAGCATCATGTAGTGCTCGGGCAGCGTTGCGATGATCCGGGACTGCATCATCCTCACAGAGCTGCTTATACACGTCTCTCGCCACCTCCGGTGCAAGCCTATCGTCGATCGACCACATGCTTCCGATGACACCTCCGTACCCAGCAAACAACATCCCCGCAGCGATGTGAATGGCCTCGTCTGAAAGTTTCTTGTCACCCATTGCTGTCTGACATGCAGAGAGAAAAGCAAGTCCGCCATGCGGACGTGAGAGCGAGACGGTGTCGGATACCTTTAAGCGGCGCCCGTTCGCAAGACGCCGAGACCTGTCGAGGATTCACCATCTGGGAAATGAAATTTCCGGCGGTTCAAACTCCGTCTGAATGTTGTGGCAATGCTGGCGGACGTTCGGACGTTCGGAAAATTCAATTCCTAGACTTTTTGGTTTTTTCGGAGTGTTATATAGTGTTCATTTGTAGCACTTTCATTGGGTAGCATTTCCAAGATTTACGAGACAAATTGCATTACAATTATATGATACCGGGTATCAAGTACCCTACCACGCCTATCTAGGGCGCCTTCAGGGTTGGTATCACCACACCCATAACCAAGTCTATCTCATCGACATTCTCCAGGAAAGCGATCTCTGCTTCAGTATCGTCAAGCTGCTTGAGATGGTCATCATCCAGCTCGTCGAAAGTATGCAGTTCATCTTCTGCATTTATACATGATTCTTCGTGCTGCAACGACTCAGATCTTTCCACGGTGACTCGGATCCAATACCCCAAATCGAGTTCGTCGACCAACACATCAGTGATCTCGAACCCGCAGCGTTCCTGCCCAAGTTTATGTAAAATGAACTATGTATGAGCACCCACTGACGGAAGAAAACGTACAAGAATGTTTTGCGCCGCACACAGTGTGTCTTCCAATGCAGTCGCCGTCTCACTCGTTTTTCGAGAGACAAAACAGAGCAAGGCAGCATACTGCGTTTCGTAGAGACCGAGATCGATGCAAGAAAGTAGACGGGCGACGAGTTCGTCGTTGTTTTCTTCCAAGATGTTCCACGAGTGAATCAGGTTCGCTGCAGGTTACAGGAGATAAAGCGTACCAAACGACTTCTCAGTTGTATTAGCTATTGTGATCACGATTCGTCGATGCTCCGGCGTTCTTGGGTGGATACGAACGATTGACCTATCTTCAGGCACCAAGTGTGCCACTCGGCTTGCGACGGATACCTCCACATTTCGAGTGAACGCAAGGTCCCCCCAACCTTGGAGAATCCATGCCCACCGCAGCGCACCTACCCCACGGTCGTCCACGTGCCATTTTGTCTGCATGAACATCCATAATTAGCTTCTCTTCAGCGGATACGGAAAATACCTTGGCAAGTCCGTGGGACTTTGGAACTTCATCGTTAAACTCCTGACTAGCCTCGCTAGATGACGCATGTTGATAATGCACAAGGTCCCACCCCTCGGACGCCGTCATCTCCTGTTCGGCGTTGTGACACACATTCCTCCAGTATTGCGTCGTGCGTGTCTCAATGGAAAACGGTCTGTATTCGGTCTTATCAACACAATACTATGGGCATCAACCGCAAACGATACGAACCGGCTTAGGCTTCTGCATAGCGTACCCCTTTCAGCGATGTCGTACAAGTCCACGTCCATAGATTCCTTGTTGGTTTCTTCGACATAGTCGAGAGACGGTCTACAAGACATCCCGGGTATCATGAATATTGTTCACGATCCGTGATATAAATACTCACACTTTGTGCCGCAGGACTTCGACCCTTTGTCCGTTCGCGTTGGTTGTGTAGGCGATACAATCGCTATCGTTCAAAGATTAGTTCAAATCTGCGCAGTTCGAGCGGTTTCTCGCATTCTCACCTCCCCCGAAGATAATCGTCTATTGTCTCTTGACGAGGAATGCTCCTATATAAGACTATACGCTTCATAGCACCTGCAGAGTCTTTGCTGCGAGAGGTGTAGGTGGGTACAGCACCTCCCAGAACAAAAAGAAACTAACCTTGTGATGAAATCACTCTTCACGTCGTTGGTTTCAACACAGAACGCGTCATATCCATGGTCTATTACAGAATTGGGCGACAAGCAAATACGTGAAGCGACTTCGGTTGATTCGTTGCCGAGAGAATGACGAATTTCATGCACAACCGGGGATCCGCTGCAAGATGACAAAGTAAGCGGATTAGAATAGTGAACAGGAGTGAAATGCGCAAACCTCGAGACGAGTGTGCTCAATGTCTCGTATGTGTTTTGAGACTCCACAGCAATTTCTTTTTTCGGTGTGAATCCTTGCAACGAAGATTCGTTCGAGATCACCGAGTGATCGGTGATCATATTTGTATCCCCGACGAGTAACCGAAACTCATTTTCGTCGTCTCCGTCAGTCAAGGTCGAGGATCGCGAGGACGTGGACAGCAGATCCGGCATTACAGATTCATCTTTGCTGGATCTCATCTCGTGAACCAAGCTCGCATCCAAGTGTGTCCGAGAGTCGAACAAACCGTGAACGGCGCTTTTTTGGGAAGAAGATTGGTACTGAGGAAGTGTAGGCGATGTATGGTTTTCCGCGAAGGCTGAGACAGAGCGAGAGCTATCCCCACAGGTAATCTGAGTGTTCTCGACGACGCTCAACGTCTCATGTATGTTAAACATCCCTGAGTTTGGCTCTGAGTGTTCGGCAGCGTCCCTCCTATGAATCGTATCGGATGCAGCGCAAACCGAAGCTGTCGCTTTCGGTGATTTTTCGAGCGCAGTTCCAACGTCACGATCTTGTGTGTTTGATTCTGAACCGGCGATAGCGTCGTTTACTATCACCATTCGTTCAACCTTGTCTCGCGAGACCAACGTTTTTGATTCCCCAGCATTCTGAATCTTCTCTGGGCGCACCGACGCTTCCTCAGATGTCGTCAAATGTGTCTCCACTTTGGAGTTAAGAAAGGCTATGCTTTGATCTCGGCTGCCATCGTCCAGTATTCTTCCATCCCACGTGTCTTCACTGGAAAGTAGTAGTTTTCCATCAATATATTTTCCAAAAAAAAAAGAGCAACATGACTCACGAAGGCAAAGTTGTACGTATTTCCTCCTGTTTAGACGCGACAAGGTCTTGCTCCTTATTGCGGTTGTCGAGTACCGAGATATTATCGCCCGTGTTCTCTTGGGACGTCGTCTCTACGGCTGCAGATGCGATTATATCAACATCATTCCGCGTTGTGGCAACGGTGCTTGAACCATTCTCGACGACATCCTGTCGTTTACTCGTTTCCGACAAAGAGGTCTGCGTCGCACTAGATGGGAGGGTTGAATGTGAACGAGGATCAAATTCTTATCACGTACCAGTCTATTAGACCAGCCCGAACTCGATCATTCCCGGTCGCATTGTACTCCGTCATTGTAAATAGAATCTTTGTGTCCATCGTTGCTTGATCGTCCCGAACAATAATATCTGGTCGACTTGTTGTCGATGTCATCTTCTCTCCGCCAATCCAAATGCCAGCGCTTGCAAATGGGTCACGAGATTGTATCTGTTGCTCCTCGTTGGCCGCCAGAAGATTCTCCGGCTCCCCGCGTACAAGTCTGGTGGAACGCTCATGATCAGGCCCAACAGTCGGTGCTGTTCGAGCATCATGTTCCCGGGGTGAGAGCTCCTGAGATATATCTCTGGATCTCTCTTCCTCATGAATTCGTTCGCTGACCTGACAGGCCATAGATGCTTCAAGACATTCATTTCTGCAGTTCATGTCAATTTGTCGTGCCCGAAGAATAACGAAGAAACCACTCACCTGTCAGAAGACCCTTGCAAATGCAATCCACTGGAAACCAATGGAATCGTACCAATATCATTCTCTCCGACAGGAGTAACAAGAACGGCAGTTGCTTGCTTCAGAGAATTGACGTCTTCGGTTTTTGTGCTCAACTCAGGGACAGTTGACTTTAGGAAGAGACTGTGCCTATTCGAGATGACAGTCTCGGAAGCATGCTCGCTTGACGTCTCCCCGGCCTTCAAACTGAAAATCGACACAATCACGTCAACAGAACAAAATATAGACTCAGTGTCTACTCACGAGGACAGTGATGTAGTTTGTCGTTCGTAACTATCATGCATAGTTTGTGTACGCTGTAGCTCTTCCGACGAGCCATCTTGCTTTTCATTTTCAACAATGCAGGCATCACGGGATTCTGCATATATAGCGTTCTCGCGTGCGAGAACAGGGGAAATATCTTTCCAGATGTCCTTGTCGTTGGTTTGTACTGCGACCGTAATAGCAAGACCTGATGTATTTGCTTGCAGCTCCGTGTGCGAGCTACCTGTATTTGCCTTTTTCATCGTGGATACTGACATCTGATCTTGTGCTGTGATGACGGAAATATCGTCTGCAGTGTATTTTCCAGAGCGAGTCGTAGTATTGTATCTATCATTTTCAGTGCCAGTGTCCCCTCGGATTTCTTGGCATCGAGGCAAAACCTCTGTCTGGTTTTTCGTAGCGAGAGACGCGAAGGTACCACTGGTCTGCCTGTCCAAGACTGCTCCAGCATGTTGGCCGAGAGCTAGGTGAACGTCGCCGGACGAGGTGGATAAGGAAGGACACAAAGTCTCTGTTTGGCATTTCGTAGCGAAAGATTCGAAAGTACCACTGACTTGCTTGTCCGAGACCGCTCCAGAACGCTGGTCGAAAGCAAAGGTATCTGGTATTTGCGCGAGGTGGACCTCGTCAGACGAAGTGGAATAGGATGGACATGAAGTCTCTGTTTGATGCTTCGCGGCGGAAGACTCAGAAGTACTGCTGGCTTGCTCGTCCGAAACTACTCTAGTGTGTTGGTCGAGAGCAAATGAGCTTGATGTTTGCGCGAGGTAAACCTCGCCTGATAAAGTGTAATAGGAAGGACATGAAGTCTCCGTTTGATGTTTCGTAGTCGGAGACTCGAAAGCACCAATAACTTTCAGGCCCGAGGCTGCTCCAGTATGTTGGTCAAGTGTAAGGTGGTCCTCGCCGGATGAAGTGGAATAGGGAGGACATGTAGTCTCTGTTTGATGTTTCGTAGTAAAAGATTCAAAAGTACCACTGCACTGCTTGCCCGTGACCGATCTGGTATGTTGGTCGAGAGGGGATCCTTTAATCCTGTAGGCCAGTTTAGTTTATATTTCGAGACAAAAAGGAAAAACTGACACGGATCCCTGGCGTGTTTCGAGTGAACCTCCAACCAACACAGAAGAAGTTATAGATTCTGTTTTCGGCTCCAGACAAACACTGGCGACCTCTCGAATTTGCCCTCTGTTGCTTTGTTGTGACATGAGCTGAACTTGTCGTTTTTCATCGCTCGAGGGTGGTATGTCGATTTGAGATGTAGAAGCACTCTCCCTGTTTCTGGGCGAAGGACTGCAATCTGAATTCTCAGTGGCGAATGAATCGGACCTGTGCCTCCTAGATTAACCCAAAAAATGCCAGGGTACCGCGTTACTTACGACATCGCGTGTTCGTGGATATCATAGTCTTCCTTCGCTCTCGGTATCAAGTCATCAGACTGCGATTCCGTTTGTTGCCCAATCATTTTGCTCGAGCACATTTCCTCGTCGGCGAATTCCTTGCATAGTTGCCCGCCTCCGTCGACAGTCACAACAGCAGAAGTGGACGCGACCATGTTTTCTTGTCCATAATCCGCAGGAACGGGCGTCAAAGATAACCGTGAGATTGATGCCGCTCTTGAGACTTCGTTAGCATGAACGTCATTTTCATTCGCCTTGAATTGAGATTCTTCTGCTACAATCAACGCACTAAAAAGTGGTCATGACTTAGACGAGAGTAGATAAGGTCTTCACGAACGTTTGAGCACCATTGCCATGATCCACAGTGGTTGTAGCTGGGATAGCAACAGCTGTAAACGACGTGTTTGCTGTCGTGGCGAGTTGAGCAGAATCTTCCCTTTTGCGTTGGGTAGACGTCGTATCTCGCTCAATGTTCGCGACACCCAACTCGCGGGCAGCGGACGTGGGAACTTGTGGTCCACCAACGTATTGTTCAGCTGCTAAATAGAGTGATTTATCGCATTTCGATCAACAAAAAATGCCGCACGAACCTGCGACAGATACACTACCACTCTCATCATCGTGGGCAGAGATGCGATAACAGGCAGATGAAGTCGTATCAGCAATGTATTCGCCATCAAGGTTATCATTCCGATGTTCGTGATACAATTCTGTGTCCGACTTGAAAGGCATAACAGTCGTCTCGTCCCTAGTGAAATGTGAGATTCACTATAAGAAAGATATGGGACATACTCACGAAACAAGTATGCCCGTCTGCGTGGAGATCTGCGAATATTCATGTAGTATTCCGATCTGCTCTGACGGGGCAGAAATGGTGCCCGGGGCATTTGTGGAAGTATCAAGCTCGCCTTTAGCTCGTGCACGGACCTCCGAAGCGGGGGCGGACAATATTGCAGAATCGGTATGCCCATCCTCTAATACGGCGTGAACAAACGACTTCTTGGAAGTCGCTAGAGCTAGGCCGCCGGCAGTCAATAGGGTCGACGAGTTCTCCTCCCGAGATGAAACCGCATCAATAGTGTTGGCTGCCTGATTGCTAGTGAAACGCACAACCAGGTCAATGATGACTAGGCAACACGAAAAAAAAAGAATGTTCACAATGATGATGATATCAGATGATGATCGTCGCCGAGCTCGACTTGTTGCTGAGTTTGCATATGTCCTAAATCTTGATTCTGGTTCTCTTCGGTATGCAAAACCGAAACATTGCGCGCAACGTATGAAACAGGAGGATCTTCGTTCGTCGAGTCAATTGCGGAGTCATTTAAAGCGACAGCGCCCTCAGGCTCTGTAGCATCCGTAGCGGACTTCAGCAATTGTTTTTCCCCTACCGCCATCAATGTCGACACGGATGCTGTTTCGGATGTCGCAAGCAATGGGGATGGAGATGGATTGAGCGCGCGACGGCCGCTTTCATCTTGGTACTCAACATTGGCCTGCTCCACCTTGGACGTGGCCTGTAATCTAGAAAGCCAATGAGCTAAATATACTTGGAATGCCAAGTATCACGAACCTATTTATATCTTCTGTAAAGCCTATTCTCTGTCTGTCATACGTCTCATCTTGCTCCATCGTGTTGTGAACTCTGGCGACAGATCGCTGCTCGGATTGGTAATATGTGCCTTCCGTGCGCGATACATTGTGACATACCTCAACAGCGAAGGTAGAGCCAGATTCACGCCCTTCTACGTTAGCATTCGATCTGATCGATGTAACCACATGCATACTACTGGATGAGGGTCAGGAGGCAGGATCTCATGCAGAAAATGAACTGTTCTTACGTCTCCTGACCGGGAAAGAAATGTTCGCTAAGTGTCCCTTGGTATCCCGCTTCGCCTCCGAAAAGCTGTTCCGCATGTCCATCTTTTGCATCATTCACTAAGGCTGGGTTGGAAGACTGAACATTGAGAGTATCGTCGCTGTTGGGGTATGAAATGAGGGATACACCAACGATGCGTTCTGGCTGTAGTTGAGATGAATCCTCTGTATGGACCAAGTTAGGTTGACCATGGTCCTCAGAGAGCACTTCATGATCATGAAACGCAACAGTATCGCAGAGTGAAACACTTTGGGAGCGCGTGGTGTTACCCAGACTTGTATTCGGCACACCGTTCGATAGCTGATCGCTCTCTATAGTCGAAGTTGATTTCACGACACCATCCCTGCAACTGACGTTCACTTGAAGTATTGTGCAAGAGTAAAGGACTTACAAAGTCGCTGGTGACGACATATTTTCGTTCCCTGCACGCAAGCATACAGTAGATGAATCAACAGAAACCTCTTGTCTCCGTTCTGTTGTGGCCATGGAGAAGTCGGTCTTCACCGCACCTAGTACATATTCACATTGTCCGGGTGTCGTCCCTTCAAGTCGGCAAGTTTGCTCGTTATTTCGTGCCGGCCCGCCAGATATTTTCTCGGCGGACTGTACAGAGCTCGTCGCTTTCCTACAACCGCCAACGCGAAACCTTTTCTGAACAAAAACACGTGAGGGAGCTAAAATAATAGTACTCACGAAGATGCCGTAAAAGCTATTAGCTCAGGCTTCTCAACATCTTTCATAACGTACACGTTCGCCAGGGAACCCGCCTCCTCATCCTGATCAGCATGTGTCTTACTAGCTTGTATTGGCAAGTTTCTAGCCATGCGCAACTCAGAGGGCTGCATACAGGTGTCTGCATGTATGACGAAAGTCTCGGCGGAGCACGCAACATTTGAGTTCGCCTGAATTTCCGATGCTAAAG
The DNA here is from genome assembly GCA_038090255.1 of Austroboletus niveus. NCBI lineage: Eukaryota > Fungi > Basidiomycota > Agaricomycetes > Boletales > Boletaceae > Austroboletus > Austroboletus niveus. Next base: position 9,111 of record JBBPMJ010000579.1, on the reverse strand, counting down.
GGCCTATCAAGGAAATTACTTCAACTCATCTAAGGGGGTAAATGATCACACACCATTCGTATGCTCTTGTACTTCATTAACCTTAGCCTCTGAAAGCTGTTGTTTAATTGAGGTTGACCCCATTGGCTTCGTACCATCATCGCTAGAGACTTGTCGGTCGGCGACGTACACGACACTAAATACACTCACCTAATTGGTACCACGATTGTCCTCGTTTGTTGCTCCTTTACGCATGCACTCTGAGGAGATGCTACAACAGCTCCTCGCTCTTGGGACATTAAATCCGAGTTCGACCGCTCCAAAGAGTGATCACGCTCGCATTGCGACGTCGTCATCTCGCAGTCTTGTACAACATGCTCTGGCATGCTTCGCGATAAACATTCGGCCGACTTGTCATTCGTTTGCGAGACGATATTGTTGGTACGGAAAGTAACATCTTGATTCGAGCCAGCTTCCATCACAGTATCCGTTTTGAGCTCACGTGAAGCAGCACTAACGGTAGTGATATCAGACGATATGTTTACAATGGTTGCGAAAAAGCTTACAATTGGTCAGCACGTACTTCTTGCTTACAGTTATTCTCTTCCGTTCTCTTCTCCTCGTTACTCTGTATTATACGGCTTGAGTTGGCTTCTGGGCGAATATCTTGATTGAAACATATGCTCGCAACTGTGCAGTCTTCTTGGGATAGTGAGCGCTGCAAAGCGACTACATCTCTAGGAACAGATTGTTCTGTTGATTCGGTGATATATGCGCTGGTTTTCACATCCACAGTCGAAGAAGCTTGAGCACGTCCATCAGCACAAATAGCCATACAACTCGAAGATGAGCTTACTCCTCCAGCTGTCCCGGTCAACGGGTTCTTGGTCTTTACTCTCGATTTGAGACGTTTCAAGTTGGATATCAAGAACCCTGCCAGAAAAGGTGTCACCATCAATGTCACGTAAACCACTCATCGTACGTACTGAGAGTTTGGCTGAATCTTCGTTTCAAGAGTTTCAGTACCAATGGCCACCAGAGTGGGGGTTGATGACCGTCTTGTCTCTAAGGACACGGGCTCGGAACGAACGCCCAGAGCGCGATCCACTGCGACACACTCAATCGTCCGGGTTCGGTTATCCTCGACCACTTTTGCAAGTTCTGTGTTGGTACTAGGTGCCAAGTTGCGATTATGAACCACTTTTTGGTCATCAATTTTAAGATCCACGTCTTCATTCCTTGAGGATTCCTTGTGATGGAACTCGGATACAGCTTCGAACGCGACAGCGGAAGCGCAGGCTGCGGCAAGTGCAACAGATAGCTGTGAACTCTCTTGCTCAGAAGTCGATTTGGAACTGTCGTCAACCGAAATAATTTGAGTCTTCTTTGTCTGTTCTTCCAATTTGTTCACAGCAGTACCACCATTGGACCGCTCAGCAACATCAGTGAGCGCAACAGATAGCCGAGTATTCTGTTCATTGGAAGGTGTCGACTTGGAGTTATCGTTGTTGGAAACAATCTGAGACCTCGTCGCCTGTTTTTCCGATTTATTCACAGAACGATTACCTTCGCACTGCTCAATCACATCACAAGGATGGTCCCTACAAAGACCACTAAGTTAAAACGAAAGTAAACAACAACATATCGATATATACCTTGTTTCGCGTGGTTCCCACCTTAAGCCATTAGCTGACGCCATCAAGGAAGCGTTGACGTCGACCTCCAATTCCAAGTACTTGCTGAGAGGAACCTGGTACTTCTGTCTCGAAGCCGAAGTCGCCGTGTCAATGGGTGTCGCATACCACCCGAAATCGGTGGCGCGCACCCCCCGTGCCTCTCGGGACTGCTCATCCTCACGTTTTTCAGAGTGATCCCTGGTACTAAGAGCGTATCAGACATTGAGCAACGAATTCGACGCAAGCACTTACAAAGTTGGCTTATGTAACATCTCTGGCCTTCTTGCAACAGTCTCGGTGACAGCAGGCGGAACGGGCTCCCTCGCAGGGTAATGCTGGTCTTCATCTTCACGCGGATAATTATCCAAAAAAATGGGCCCATACATCTTCGTCGAAGTATCAGGCTGAAGACGGACACTAGTCGTCCTGACATCCGCAATTTGAGAGTCGTCGTACACGAAAGAACGACCTGAAACGCCTTTCCCCCGAGGACAAGTATCTGTGGATCTAGAGATTGGTATGCGAGGGGAAGATTGGGAAGTGTCAACCGAGAGATCCTCTTTACAAGACTGCTGAACCCGGATCATGTCGTCATACGAAGTTTGGACAACCCCCCCTCCGATTTCACGAACATGGCCGGATCCGTTATCGCATCCAACAACATCTAATGGCTTGTCAAAAGGAAATTGATCTTCATACTTTATCTGGGCACTGGCAGTACGAGAATAACCTGGGCGTCGAGTCACTTTCTTTGTATCTTCATCGGTGTTCACGATTCGCAAAGGAGAAGGAACGATAGGGGAATTGTCCACAAGGCTTGAAGAGACTACAGTCCCCACCCTCGTGAGCGAATTGGCCTCGGTGGTGTATACGCGTACACTCGGCAGCGCTACGTCAGAACCGAATTGGGAGCACTCATCAGCACTGGCTTCCGAGGTGTGTGGGGATCTCCGAGGATTGTGACCGCCAGGAGGCATGACTAGTGGCGTTACGAGAGATTGAATATGTGTTTGGTGATACGACTGATCATTCTCTTCAGAGCCATACGGAGACCTGGTTGACGATTCTGCCGAGGCATCCGAACGACGTAATTCTGTACCAATAGCAGCAACGTGGTTCCGAGGTCTTCGATCCTTCAGACCCCGAGCCGTGTAATCATGGTCGATATCAATCGGCGCTGATGCGACTTCGCTTAAAAGAAACATCATTACGGTACTTGATGAGCACGATAGAAACTGTAACAGACCATTTGTCGGCATCTTCTACATCGGTTAACTTCAATTGTACTGCTGAGGAGAACCGCGAACTCGGGACGGAGGAGTCCTGGAGATTAGATGGGGTAGGGGCCTGGCTTTCTTGAAAGCGTGCGTCATACCAAGCTCGGGAATTCGCTTCCGAAGTCCCCTTGTTCAAATTGACGTGTGATGCTCCCGTGGCCTGAACTTTCGCGTATTGTGATCTAGACTCCTTATCAACAAAAGAAACGTTGTCTTCGGCGTACTCGGCGTGAAGCGATGAGCTACGGTAGCTTAATGCGGATACACCTAATCCAGGTAGATGACAACGACCAGTAAGCGTAGAAGATACCCTGTCTGTACTAGACGACTTTGGGCGGCTACAATGCGGTTGACAATGAGATAAGAACAACCGAAAGAAACATCAGGCACGAACATCTGATGACCGGGATATGTTCCACTCTCAACCTCTTGGTGATCGTGTGAGATGTTGCTTTCGCTGAACTGAGTTTGCCTCTTTACAGAGTCGATTGCGGATGCAGAATCTACGGAACGATTGAATGACTGCGGAAATGAAAAATGATTGATAGGTGAGAGGCTATTGCTGCTACGAGAGCTTGTACGAGTGGGCACATCATGTGGGTTAGCGTCACTGTTTCGCTGCTTGAGAGCGGTCTCGACAGATTCGGAACTGCCAAGACGAGCTGTCAACCCTGCAGTAAACGAGTGTGTCCAATGACGGGGTCGAGGTTGCTCGTAAGTCGGTAATCCTTGCTTATTGTCTTTAAATTTACGGAGCAAACTTCTGAACCATGACTTAGCTCCTCGCAGATGAATAGAAAACCACAAAACATACCCATGAGACTGTGTATTAACGCTCAATCTTCGCATCCTGTCTGGAGCCTGATACTCAGCATCAACAGGTGCGTCATCCTTGCTTCGGGCGAGGAGAGAGGATAGACGTGAAGACTGAGTAAATTGCGTAGTCGAACTTGACGTTTCTGTCGGCGAGAAACATCTTACTTCTGGTATATCTGGAATGCGACGGGTAATGGGGGACAGAGTTGAGCCATACCGATGAACATCGATCGGGAAACCTCGACTAAGGCGAACACGTGAGACATTGATCAATCGATTTGATTAACAACGGCACCTTTTCTCCGTAGACATGGCGTCATAGATTCCATGACCTGGTATTACACGCAAAATATCATCGTTCAGCAACTTGCTGGACGTGGTTTCCGTTTGAGAGGTACGAATAGACTTGTACGAATGTTTCGTGGCGCTCATAATGATGTAAGAGCTTTGCTGGATGCCTTGATCTTCGCGGGTGAAGCCCCATCGCATTTGGGTCGCCAAACAGAGGACCTCATACCGTTTCACCTGTAGAATTGATGATTCAAGCGCTAAGATGCGATCTCCGCCAAACTCACAGTCAGATGTCTACCTGCATAGGTAATGAGGGCACCGAGAGGAAGTCCGGTTCCTACCATGCCGATGCCTGACACAGACGACCGTGAATAGAGATAACGAACAGATTCTGACGATTCTTACAATATTGACCCTACGTTGACCCAAACCAACGTCAGATCGTCACTTCAGGCATGAAACAGAACGATCGTACCTCCAAAAACGCCCGCGCAATGAACTGAGGTCCGCCATACGCTTCGGAGATTGGCACAGCATGATCTGGAATAATATTGTCCGACACGAGTACCTGCGAGGCGCCATCAGAGAAACTCTGAGCGGACAAAATAGCAATAATCAACCCAGATGAGCGGAAGTGGTGTTCCATGCAACACAACATCCTTTGTACTCTTCCGCGCCTCTTCCAATACATGATCGCGTTTCTCCGTTGGAGACAACGTTGCTGTATGTTCTGTAGGAAACAAAGTGCGACAGTCGACCCGAGGGCCAGCAGATTTCTTGAGAGGTGAGATATTCAATTTGTCAGATCTGAACCACTGCATGAGAGAATCGTGGATGGTGGATTGGAAGAGCCTTCCAAAACCCTAGACCCCAGTAGAAATAGCGCTCGAAATGAATGCACGTGTTGTGAACTGGAGTCCCGGCGCAAAGACCACGAGGGAGCCTGCTGTGACTGTCAGGAACTTACAATGCTAATGGGTTACCATATTTAAGTTATTGATGACGGTCAAACGTCTCCCGGTGTGTCGTGAGCTACATGTTGCTATTGCATAGTATGGGATTAAGATCATTCAAGAACCTGGGTGGGCATGCGCAATGTACTTTGATGGTAGCTCTTCAAAGTCTTTTTAGGCGCCGACACAGTAAAGTTAAACTCCGAACGCAACCCACTGTGTTTCCATCATACTAGTATTGTTACACAGTGAAGATAAGGAGAAGGATTCAATTGGCATGCTGCATCTTACAGACCGTTTCTTGTGGAAATTTCGTTACCTTTGCCGAGTGCTGACAATCGCCCGAGCGGAGGGTGGCGCCAGAAAATCCAGAAGAAGCGGGTGCAATAGTCTACAAGGATCCGAATGAACGAAACCGCTATCAAGGTACGCTACAAGATGGTGAGAAATACAGAGGTTGAGCCATCAACGATCGAAAAGCAAGGCACAACTACTGTAACGCCGGGGACTTAGGAGGGCGAGGGTAGAAACTAAGTGCTAGAAAAAAAAAGCTTAATCCTCCACATCACAAACTAAACAAGCCCCCAGCACGACGCCGACTTTGGACGGGGTGCACAAGGACCAGAGAAATTCCTAATCCAACCGTCAGACCAAGCGCAATAGCGATCAGTTGTACGGATGTATGTAATCCGCTTATAAAGCTAAACGTCGATCCTCCCGGCTGATCTGATGCAAAGTTCAGGAGACCACCTTTTCCAACCCCCGAAGGCACTTGGAAAAGAATACCGGTAATCTGATCACCGCGGTAAATTATCTGCAAGCCACCTTGCAGTCATTGTACACGACAACTTACCATGACAATAAAAGCATTTCCATTGAAGAACCGCCCGTACAGGTTGGCGACAAATCCGACGACAAAGGCTCTGTTGGACCCACGGTTTCGTGAGTACTACATGTACCTTCCCAAGAGAAATCATACTCACCCGCACGCAGCACTGATGTCATGCTGGTTCTGGAATTTGGTGCCCACGAAATGGTTCGTCACCCAACCCATCGACGAAATAGCAATACACAGGACCTATACACGCGGGTCAGCTTAATTTTGCATAAAAATAATATTCCAAGCACTTACCATTTCTTTTTTCCACCATGGTGCCATTAGTCTCAAATTTAGGAAGAGCGAATACATTGGAACTGTCAAGAAAGCCCACCACAAGCTTGGCGTCTGCTGCCACCACGGTCCCGCGGGATCATGTGACATAGTGCATGCCAAGTCGGACAAGCTAAGAACCGATCCCCCCACCATCCTGTGGTACAAATCGGCGCCGAGAGCAAGACCAAAGCCAAGGAAGAGCGAGTACATGATAGAGAAACATATCCGAACAGCACCTGCAACTAGGGATCGCGATGAAAGTTCGAGAGATCCGCTAAGCACGATATAACCCTTGCATACGTTCTCTTTAGCCGCTCGGTGAGACAAAGATGCCAACCTGACGGCTTACCGGAAGGATGAGTACCACTGAACTACTGACAATGGACGAATAACAGAAAAATGTGTTTGTAGCCAATGCAGCGCTCACAAAGCTCATGAGTGTTGCGATTGTAATTTCAAACACGTGTGCGTAAATCTCGTTGCGCACAGTGGTCAGCTGAATTGCAACAAGTAATGCACCCAGGGGCGCCGATACGACGCAGTCGATAAAGGAACCTGAAAACGAGACGGAGCAAATAGAAGCCGAGCACATTGCGCCGATGAGTGTGAGCTGTATAAAATTATACAGGGGTTTCCTGCGCATTAAAGCGTCCAATGAAGCCGATGCTTTAGAAACTGACATGTCGTCGTGAATGACCTAGAAAGTGAGGTTGGAGCATATCTGCTAATTGGTTTGCCTATCTTACTTACGTTCCAGTACAATGAATATGCTTCTCCGAGCTTCCCCAGATCCAATGCGGTGGCTTGCCGAATAAGTTTAACATTGCTTGTTCCCGTCGCATTGTCCTCGAAGGAGAGAAGCATTACATCCGGCAAGTACATGCAGCTGAGTTCAAGATCCAACACACGCCCCGTGCTTTGTATTTGCGATGTTAGACGATGCGAAGGCCCACCGAACATTATCATCGCACGAGCAAGTTTCAAGACGAATTCCTGTCTTTGAAGAATCTCGGCTACGTGTTTCGTAATCTAATTATTTCAGCTGACGGGTGGACTGTGGCGGAGAAAAATAGGGAACATACATAGACTTCTGCCTTTTTCCTTTTGAGCCGCATCTCTCTTTCTCTGTGTTTCTGTTTCTCCTTCCTCTCCCGCAGGGCCTCTCTGTCTGCGCGTTTAGAGCTAAAGTGATATTTCTTCTCACTAAAGTCGTCCACAATCGTATATTCGGCGGTTCGGGGAGTCGTAGTGCCACTCAAGGCTGGAGTATCAGATCCCTTTAATCCGCCAACCCATCCCTTCCGATCTCCAGTAGTTGGGAACGGGAATGTTTGAACCCTCTTTGGCCGAGGTATAAATTCGTCTGACGCTGTGGTCGGAGATACCGGGACAGAAACGGTAGGCGTATCTGGATATTCTTCACCGCCTTCCCCCCTGCTCATACGACGATCTATGGAAGCAACCCCGGAGTCCGTGCTGTGGGCTCGCCGAAGATTGCGAAATATCATACTTGGGGCTCTTGAAACAACTTTAGGAAGTTCTTCCACAGAGTACCTCATGAGGCTGTAACCAGATTTCTTCAAGTTAGGCGCGAGCGTCGCATGCTGCGGTGTAGCTACTCCAGAGAGTGTACTGGCCCCGACAATCAGGGCGGCCGTGGTAGTAGCCGCAGGGAGAGATGGAGACCGAATGTGGCCAAGGATGGATGAAGTGGATCCCCCTTTCCGGGAGACACCGAGACTAGGCGGGTAAAGATGCTCGTCTTTCGAACCTTTTCGTCCATCAGAGGTGGAGTAATCGTAGTGGTCGTCATAGGGTAACCACCGCGGGAGGTCAGTTTTCGAAGACCCGATGCTTTCCCCATACATGCTTATCTCGTCATCGTGATCGGGGTTGTGGGAGTAGAGCGCTAACAATGTACTAAGTACACCGTTACCCAGCTTCAGGCCGTAAGGTTGGCCATGAGGGGTGGGCGCAGCAGACCCCGACCAACTTCCAAGGGCTGCTTTGCGCATCCGGCCCGGGGTATAAATTTCACCTTCGGCATAGTCGTTCTCTGTATCGGAGTACGTGTGACTATGACGGCGAAAATGCATTTTCGCCTTTCCTTTCTCGTCCATGCCTTTGGAGGTGCTGGAAAAATGATGGAACCAAGCCCAACCTCGCCTTGTATGGGTCGATTCTACTTCCGCGGCCTGGTCTTCTGCTGATGGCTCGACATGGTCCTCTGTGGAGCTGGCTGAACTATCTCTGCTTCTTCGTCTCCAGGTTGATCTGCGTTCCAATGAATCCACCCATACCTCTCCGGGATCGTCGTGCGTACGCTGTACGACAGTTGCCGTGGAAGCCGAAAAATTGAATTTATCATCAGTCGGGGAACTTGGCAAGGAAAAACTAGCCGTGCTTCGAGCCTCTGTCGCTTGCACTTGAGACGTGTTAAGATATAGTCTAGAGCCGCCCAGGAGGGCTAGAGGATGGCTTGACGATGAAACGAGGGGATTTGCAAGCGAGCTATGTTGGGTTGCGGGGGTAGAAGTGATTATGCGGAGTGGGACAATGGCTTGAGATGGTTTCGAAGGGAGCATTTTTCCCCTTTGTAGGCTTCTATCGCTCCGTAAAGGCCCTCCAGACTGATGCCTTCTCAATGCATTTGTGAGTGTTTCGAATGCACTGGGCTAAAGGCCATTCTCAACTCTGCAAGGGAGATATGTCGGATGATGAAAAAACTTACATCAAGTGCCAACTCGTCAAGTTCACAAAAATCTCGTTGGCATGAGGTTGATTTGTGAGCAAGTCGAGTGTCATTATCACCAGCCCACTGAACGCGTCTAGGCGTTCTCATACTGCCATTGGTCGTAGTGCTGGTGGACTCGTCGGAGTGCTGAGGCTTGACCGGCGAAGGTGCCATGATGATTGACACCTTAGGCGAACGCAGGGAGTACGCGTCAGAGAACAGGGACAACGAG
>JBBPMJ010000578.1:0-20864 GCA_038090255.1 Austroboletus niveus | reverse complement strand
TTGTCCTCCGACTGCTTCCAACGAGTAACTTGGGCAGTGACCGAGGCGATCGCACGCTCCTTCTCTTCGACCAAAGACGACTTGACCTCTAACTCTTTGCGAGTAGAACTGAGTTCGATCAGCTGCGCGTCGCACCGCTTCTGAAGTTCAGCAGTACGTGACGAAGCCGCATAGAGGTCGCGCCGGAACGTCTCCATGTCACGGCGTATAACAACGATCTGTTCTGCCTTTTCTGCTTCCGCATGCTTCCACTGGTCGACTTCAGCGGTAAGAGAAGCGATAGTCCGATCTTTCTCCTCGCGGTGCGACGCGGTCAGCTGCAACTCTTGGCGGACAGAACTGTAGCTCTTCGACAGCTCAGCGTATCGCTCCTTGATTTCTGTGATCTGAGAAGACGTAGACGACAGTTCCAGAGAGAGTTGGTCCATTTCTTTGCTGGAGATCGTGATGAATCCTTTGTTGGTATCGATTTTCTGCTTCCACTGATCGATCTGGGAAGAGATGTTGGTGATAGAAGAAGTGGAATGAGTGGTAGTGGTCCTGCTCGTGGTCGTTTCATGCTCGGATACGGATTCCAAATGGCTGTCGCTACGAGAGTTGGCCTGGACCTCGAGGAGAGTGATACGAGCAGACAGGGTATTGTTCTCTTTCGCAAGCCTCGCCTTTTCCGTTTCATGAGTAGTGAATCGCATTTCGCAGGAGCGTCTGTATTCGTCATATTCGGTCGTCATGAGGCCCATGAGCGAAGATAACTCGTCCATCTCTTCGCGGCGTGAATTCTCGATCCGCAAAAACCCTTCGCGCACCATGTTGTGCACAGATATCGACGATGCCTCGGAACGAATTCCAAGAGTCTTCGAGGTGCCAGTGGAAGACAATGTGTCAAGAGACTGTCCGGATTTAGTGACTAGATAGTCGGAAGCGTCGTTGCGAAGAGCTTGGGAGAGGGAAGTAGCAGACTGTTCGGACGTTATCTGAACATCCGTGGTCTTCCGTTCTTCAACCTTGGTGGTTGAACTGGCCGTGAAATCCGCAATGCTTGATGTCTTTTTGATCCCCAAATCGATGGATTCTGCATGGGCGTCTATGGAACACATGAATGCGTTGACATCAGATATATATATAAGCGTACCGGATTCTAAGCCATGGAGAATCGACTCAGAGCCACCAACGCTCCCATTGGATTTGTATTTCTACGAAAATCACTTTGAATAAAAAGCCCCTGATGAAAACGATTACTATCTTACCTGCGCAACGTGATCTAGATCTTGATCCTGCAGGTCCGGAAACGCAGGACCCAAAGGCAGCGAGAAATCGGGAAGAGTCTTTGGGCCATCAACGATGCCCTTCCCATCTTCAGCATGCTTGTACGACTACCAAAATCGCATCAACTAGGAGCCCCGCATGAAAACGTTATAACCTTACCTCCTCATCTGGAACGATTATAGGGCCTCTTGTTAGTGGCTGGAAGTCAGGAAGGGTCTCCGGACCACCAGTGAGATCCCTGCCATCTTTGGTGGGTTTGATTATCTACGTAAATTGCTTTGAATGAAGAGCCCGCAAGAGATGGTTATGGTCTTACCTGAAAATCCTGATGCTGGTCTTTGCCTCGCACTCCAGGCAATGCGATGCCCAAAGGGAGCGACTCTGGGCCCCCAGCGATAGCCGTCCCATCTTCGGCGGGTTTGTATTTCTACGAACGGTGAACGTCGTTCTTTACAATGCACTCATTCGCATACCTGAATTGGTCTTCCGTCCTGTGTCGCAAGGATGGACCCTCTTCTGTCCGTTGAGGTCGTCAAAGACGGCAAAGAGCTGGGAACTTTGTGCATGCTGGCAGGAGAGGCTAAATCTTCTGTACGAGGTATGTTGGTTGTGAACGCGAGTAGATTTCTCTTTGGAAGGAGGTGCAATGTTGGTGAGGGACCGATAAAAGTCGCCTTTAAGTAGCAAGGAATCGTTTGAGAATGATACAGAAACACAAACCGGGATGCTCATAAATTTGCCCACATCGGGTACAAAGCACTGGCAACATGACATGCGTGGAAGAATGAAGGACATTGGGCGGTACCGTCAAACCCGAACGTAGTAGGGGGGACCTCATTGGACGAATAAGGAAATAGAACTAAATTTATGATCAGTGGGCGCCTTTCGAGCCGGTGATGCTCTCTCACAGTTGCACTCTGAGGCCTGTGTGATCTTCATCAGAAAACCCTATAATTGATATCCAGTACTATGCAGTACCATGGCACTATGAAGTAGGGGACATGCACTACTATGGAGTAAGAGACTTGCAAATTCCTGTTGATATTGGACTCGTGACCACCGGTAAGGTCGCAAAAAAACATTAGAAAACTCTCACGAGTGCTTCGCAACTTCGTCGGCCTTGTGTACTACAAGGCACGCTGGACGCTCAAACCCCAGTCTGCTCGTAATCGACACTGGCCGTGTAATGTGCGATCATCAGATTCCGTGTAAATATACGGCAACGGCTGTGCGTGGAAACAGGCAGGTGACTTCGCACTTACCTCAGGCTGTTGATCTTAATCAGGAGTTTGATATTGATCTCTCCTTCAGCTTCTACTATTACACTCTGGCGGGGTGCAAAGAATTTTGTCGGACATCTTTTAAAAATTGCTACGAAAGGGATCATCGGGTCCATTCGGTAGATGACACAGGAAACGAATTTGCATACAATACCAGCCTTGACCGAGGAACTTGTTCCGAATGCTGCGACAAAAGCGACGGAATGAATGTTCCTAGATCTGAACTGCAGAGTCAGTAGATCCCGCAACCAACGGAATGGTTTTACCGGATGCACCTGCCACCCCTGAATGTTCTGCGAAATTCTTTCCTCCGTACATTGCGTATCGAGCGACTCATCCGGTCAATGTTTCGTGTGATAACATGTACGGACAGTACCTAGCTGATCGCCTCGTGGTGTTCCGAGTGCTGTGACATAAGTGTTGGAGTTAATTATGGAATATCAGACAATCGTGCCTCAAATTGCGAAGCACAGATTCGCACCGAAGCATTGCCTTCTATGGAAGTCGACGACGAAAGGAGTTTGTAAACAATGTAACATACACGTTATCAACAACATAATAGATCAAGGTCAGAGGAGTGCATACAGTATGGAATGTCCCCCTGATAAAATCGATGAGATTTTTCTCGTAGATGCCAAAAAAAGGAACGGCAACGTACGAAATCCGTCGAAGCGCCAGTGATTCCTCACTCGTGATCGATGACACCATACTATTTGCAAAATAGCATCTGCAAACTCTTCCCCGCCAAGATGTCGAATAAGGGCCCTATTTTGAACGAGTTCATTCCGAACAGATTTAATGATTATTGATGATCATCGTGCACCCAGTCGCAGTCGCTGCAGCCTAGAACCCATCATCAGATGAAAATCGAAAGGAAAGGATCAATGGGTGCACTTGAAACATCTTTTAGCCTGAGCGGCTGTTTAAAATACTTCCTTGATCGTGGGAGCACGGACGTACCAGTTGTGTTTGTTTGCACATTCCTTTATCCAGCGAATAAAGCAGAAATTTTTTAAAAACTGTCTAGCCAAAGGAGATGTAAAAGGGATCATACAGACTGTTGGGGGCCTTATCCTGTCCTCCAAATATGCGATGCATACGATGGGGAGGCTTAACCTGCTGACGCATAAGTCTGATGCTGGTGTAACCGTGTATGCCAACACAACGGACGCATTCTGGCCCTTCCAGGGACTGAGACCTGCGTACGCACTGAAAATGGCTATTGTTTGAGAGACGTACAAGGGACATCGTGGTGTTCCCTACGTGTGTCCAGTATACTCCACTTGACGAAGTTGAACAATGGCTAGGGAGCCGCTCAGACTAGCATAGTGAGGTGGTCCAGGAGCAGGGTGACGCCTAGATTCGTGTGGTATACTCTGAAACAAATGAATGATTAGCTTTGTTGAAATGCAAAAGGTTATCAAACGAAAACGAACGAGAATTATTGATGCATGCTCGAGTGCCCAAATAAGGAAAGTTCGAATACCGATCTTGATGGGCCCACGCTTCTGGGATAGTGAGGTGCGTCTGTCACCTTCCCCTCGAGCTGTACATCCCGTACCCATTCCCATCATCGTCGACGCATTCGCCATCAATATCGCACCTCCTGGACCTCAATCTCGCTTCCGTATCGTCGTCACGCTGCTTCCCAAGCCTGCGGGACCCGTTTGGAGCGAGTCGCCTTCTGATCCGTCTGGCTCGCTCTGAGCCTCTTCAGGTGAGTGGCTTGCCTCCTGCTGGTCTGACCATATGCACAGCCATTCTAACGCGTTCTGCAGCGTCTTCAGCCGGTTCCAGACGTCCTCAACACGTCTCGACGCTCTCAACGTTTGCGCTCAGTCGTCCATGTCGTCCGGCTCACTTCGAGGACCTCCTGGTGCGTCCTGAACGTCCGTGCGCCCTGGCTATGTGTGCAGTTGTGCTGACGCATCTGACAGCTTCTCCAGCCTATCCGTGACGTATCTGATATCTCCTGTTGGCGCTCGCACTTCCGACATGTCACTGTTGATGCTCGTGCACCTGGCACACTCCCCCTCGAGCTCAACGCTCGGGGACTTGTCCTGTGCACTACTCGGTGAACCTCCAGTTTCTCCGTGCCCTGTCGACTGCCCTGATGCATGCCCGTTGTCGCTAGTGAACTCGACGTTGAAGCTCGGACATCCACTCCGCTCCCCTTCCAGCTCAACTCTCGGGGACTCGTGATGTGCCCTCTTCGGCATTTCCTGGCGTTTCCGTTTCTCTTTGACGGTTCTGGCGCATCCACGTGGTTGCTGGTCCACTCGACGTCACAGGCTCACAGCTCGGGTATCTGGTCCTCTACAGAACGCCATAACGAAGCATACTGCGACTTCGATCCCGAGTTGGCACAACCGACGCCTCGCGTTCGCAAGTACAATCGTTGTCCGGTTCCTGACAGGGACACGTCTCAGCAAGGCTACACATACAATGTACGAGCAACTCACTCTGTCCCTCTTTCGATACTCGTCGTGTATGTGAGTGCAGTGAAGACTGTGACAACGTCGGCGATCACCTATTCATTGACGTTCAAACACGTTCAAACTTGAACCGGACGCGTATGCTAACGGTCCAACCAACGTTTGGTTCAGCGTTCAGCTCTTGGCCCGAACCTGAACGGAAGTTCTCGAGAGAAACCCCCCTTGAACCGAACAGAGCCCCTTTCTAACACTAGGGAACACAGCCCACACTGTTTTCCTCCCTCTCTCTTGCTTTCATAGGGATGTATGCCCCATCGGACAATAAACGGGGGGAAAGCGTGTAATCATATAACAGTGGTGCGCGCTTGTATCAAAAGGGTACGCACGCTTCTATCTAATTTCCGTGCAATCCGACCGTCATATATCAACTGGGAACTGTTCATATGCGCTATCACGAACAATTGACAGGTGGTGGTCTGCGCGTAGCCGAGACACGAGGCGGGCGAAGATATTAGTCTATGCGTGAGAAGGAACGGGCTCTCGCCTCGTCTCTTTGCTCCTTCTCGCACACCTTTCGTAGTCGTACTTTGTCCTCAGCGTTTAGTCCTCGATACATTCGTTTTCTCGCACTCTTTCCAGCCCCGTTTTTTCCTTCATGCAACTTCAAAACCCTCATAACGCGGCACCCCCAGACTATGCCTCAGACAAATACGCTCCGGCCCGTCGACCCCTCGTCGACGAGTTTGGACTTTCCCAGGAAGATGCGGCTCAACGCCTCCGGGCACTCTGGTTCGCCCAGAACAACATCGATAAGCAAGAATGGGACACCCAACAACAACTTCTTGCCGCCCAAGCTGAACAAGCTCAGGAGGAGCAATGCATACAAGAAGAGGAGGAACAGTGTGCCAGACTGCTAGAGGAGGATGAGGCCAGGAAGGAAGACTGCAAGAAGAACCATACTAAGTTCCTACCATTTGCTGACAAACCCCCTCCCTCCACGATACCCATCACTTCTTCCCCCCTTGCCCTGCGCAAGCTCCGCAAAGGAGAGTACATACCTCTCTACTTCTGGACCAACAAGGGCCTTGCGGATGCCCAATCTCTGTCTCACTCCACCAATGAAGATGCCTTCACCCTGATGCCAGATGAACAAGGCTTACATGCATTCGTGCCCATTGCGTCAGCTAAAGCCAAGCAGGCAATAATTGAAGACCATGACCTCACCTGGGTGCAAATTGATGAGTCAACCCACTGCATGCTGCAGGCCATGAAAGAGTTGGACTGGCCTCAAGAGTGGATTGATGCCATGTTTGGTTTTTGGATGAACCTTGGCACACATGAATGGCATCATGATGCGGACGAAACGGCTCAACAAGCCCTTGTGGTGTATCAAGCCACCTACCATAGAAGGTGGCATGACACACTCGGCACCTCTTCATCATTCAACCTGAAGCATCTCAACCAGACAGTGCTCAGCAAGATCAAAGCAAGGATAACTGACCAGAAGCATTAGACCATGGAGAGGCAGGTGAGAGAGGTGAGTACCCCTCCTTAACCCGGCCAATGAGTATTACAAGTAAGTGCAGTTCTGAAGGTTCCAGAACTTGTTCCTGCGGTTCCGATGCTTCCGAAGTACCCTCCTGCAGTTCTGAAGGTTCTGGACTTCCGGAACCATTGGAACTCTTCAACACTCTTCTACCAGAATGGAAGCCTGAGGATGGACTACCCCTAGAATGCTATTGGACTCTATTTCCTGAAGATTATACTCCATATGGTCATATGGAAATCCCCATTCTTGACTCACCTTGTTCCTCTTTCGTTCTGCTTTTGTAACTCTTACCATGTGTCCCCAGAACCACTTTGTTCATGGACCTCCACTCCTCCTTCCATCCTCCTTCCGATGGCAGTGTTGTCCCATTCTTACCATTGATCAATGAGGCCGTTGTAACATACCATGTGTCCTGTCCCATCGCCCTTCCATTCCGAGATGGTTCCAGACTGTATAAATAGCTAGTAGTTGTTCTGTACTTTCCCCAGCTAGATCTGCGCAATTATACGCAGTGTTTAGTCTCATCCTGCCTGAGTCTCAAGTCTCAGCAGAGAACCCCTCGAATCTATAGGACTTTGTGTCGCCTTTGAGGACATACTGGGACTAGACGTTGCACAAGTGTAACAATGAGTACCTCATAGCTTACCATTTCCTCTTTTCCTTTAAATTGCTCATCATCAATAGCAACCATTCCATCCAACACACGTTGCACTTGCTGGTGCATCCTGGGCTCCATGCCCAATCCCTTGCGCCCTTGGAATGGACCCACTGTATGGCACTCTATTGCACGTGGCACCGCACTACTCCATAACATGGCGCATGCATTGACACATGCCCTGGGTTTACACACCACCTGGATTCACTACATGTGCATGGGTCCACCACACTTCTAGGCAACAGACAGGTTGATCGCCACCATAACTGCCCTACAGGTCTCTGCCCCAGCAAGCCAAGGCTCTACCACCACACCCCATCACATGGCCAACTCCAGCAGACACTTCTTTCCCCCAAAGCGACCTGCTGTTAAGTGCGGGTCTGTCGGGGACTGGGCAGCGAACTCCGGAGCGCCAGAGTTGGTCAGAGGGGGTAGGGACTTCGGCTTCACCTTATGTGGTGTGCCCTTGTCCAGTTCCGTTGTCCCTGATTTATGAGGGGAGCGGAGTGGAGGTATGGAGTGACCAGAGGTCAGAGGAGAGTCGTCAAGACTCAAGTGAGAGAACTCGTTGACGAGCTCAATAATGGAGGAGAGAGCAGAGGATGGAACTAAGTTGATATTTGAACTGAGGGGCTAAGACATATTACAGCGGGTTTATATACAGAGATCAAAGTCCGAATGTAGTAAAGTCAGGGTCAGAGCGACAGAGGAAACAGAGTACTGCTGCTGTGCCGGTCAGTCGCACAGCTGGAGCTGTGCGCCTTACCCTGAGCACTGCAGTGATGGAATGGAGACTAACTATGAAGAGAACAAAGGGAAACATAACATAACGTACATGAATGCAAGAAGTAAAGCAGACACGGAGTAGCGGAGGACATATGGAGTGGAAGAGCGGAGATGATATACATGGAGGAGCGGAGGGGACTTAGCAAGAATTTGGGATATGACAGTATCCCCCTCTTAGGCCTGAACCCCTGAAGGCCAAAGTGGCGGCTAGGTCTGTCCGTGTGGTAAGTGAAAATGTGACAGGGTGGATAAGTGACGTGAGGGTGCACGCAGAGTGGATGGCAAAGCATCATCTAAGTGATTGTGGAGCGGAGTCGGAAATTGCCGACGGGGGCCATATAAGGCGGGGGTTGCGTGCTTCGACTCTCTAACTTTCTTTCTCATGTCTTCTACTCTCAACGACATCACCGACATCCGCACGTGGGCCGATGCGTGTCTCGCGGAGGACAACGACAATGACAATGAAGTGTTCGAGGCAAAGGCGGCGATGACGCGTGAAGGTGCGGAAGGAAGAGGAGCACTGATGGGCGGAAGAGGAGGCGCGAAAGCATGAGGAAGAGGCGCGTAAGCATCAGGAGGAGGAAGAGCGGGCGCAGCGTGAGGCGGAAGAGGCTGAGTGTCACAAATGCGAGGAGGAGGAAGCCGCGAGGCATTGCACGGAGAAGGTCGCAGCAGAGCAGCATGCGAAGGAGAGGGTGTCAGAGGTGACAGACACAGATGCAGGGGTGAGTGTGCCAATGCAGGGTAGGAGAAGAGAGCTAACCACCCAACAGGATGAGCAGATGCTGCCGGTCGGGCCACCCAAGCCCCGCCAAAAGGGCAAGGGAAAGGAGAAGGTGGCTGAGCCACGGATCGATCATACGCCGGACGCATGCTACCGGTGCTGCCGCCTCAACATTGAGTGCGTGCTGGCGCCGGGAAGGAAGGCGTCATCGTGTGCGGCGTGTGTCAGCATCAAGCAGCGATGTGAGCAGCTGACGGACGAAGACGATGAGGTTGAGGTTGTGGAAAAGCCGGCGCCGAGGAAGCAGAATGTGGGCCCGGAGGCGACAGGGTCGAAGAAGAAGGCAAGGACGGAGATGGAGGATGAGCGGCTCATGGACGGAGCTTGCCAGCACAATGATGGAAGTCACTGAGGCTGTCCGGGACCTGGTCCAGGTCCAGCGCCGAGACATGAGGAAGTGGGAGGAGGAAGCAGCGCATCACCACCACAACCAAGAAAACCAGAGGATGCAACTGCAAAACATAGTGCAGGCCATCCGGAATCTGGGGTACAAAGGAGAAGTGTCAGCGATGCGGCGGAAGATGAAGAACCATGTGTCCAAGGGGACACAGGTGGAGGTGGAGGAGTTGGAGGAAGAGGTGGAGGTCCAGGCGGAGGAGAAAGGAACTGAGGCAGAGAAGAGTGGCGCCGGAGATGAGGCGGACGCTGAAGGAGAGGATGTGGAGATGGGCGGGCAGTAAGGCCCTAAGTACATTGTATTAGTGGTTTTTCTTTGTATAATGTTTTCTTTTCTTTTCTAATGTGATTTGATCAATTGAAAATGAGACGGAGTAAAATGGAGAAAAGGAAATATAGTGGAGTTTTTGTATGGAGATTTTGTCGAAACTACTAAATGGAGGAAACTGAGACAGAGAGAAATCTATGTAAGCGGAGGAAAATGGAATCAAGGTATATGGGGACCAGGCTTATCTGGATACCAGAGATGGAACTCTGCGACAAGTTCTGATGCGTGATCTAATTCCATTGCAAGTAACCAGGAGGTTTCTTCATCGGTACCTTCATAGCCGGACCAATGGACTAGGTAGAGTATCTTGCAAGTCTTTCGCCAACGGTCTATCTTGGAGTTGAGGATCTTGGAGATCTCATACTCGGGTTCACTGTCAATCTCAACCGGAGGGGGCAGAGGTTGGATGCAATTGGGGATACTATTGGGGACCAAAGGTTCAAGTTGCAAGACGTGGAAGACTGGGTGAACGGACTTCATTGAGTCAGGGAGGCGAAGCGTGAAGGAGATGGAGCCAGCTTGTGTGATGATTGGATATGGACCTAAATTCTTCTCGGAGAGCTTTTTAGATGGACGAGTCAAATTAAAATACTTTGCTTTGATGAAGACCTGATCTCCGACTTTAAAGTCAGGGGCCGGAGATCATTTCGCATCAGCGGGTTCTTGGTATCGCTTCTGTGCTGTGGCTATTTCTTCATGGAGGAATTCATGGAGGGAGTCGAGGTCAACCGAGTATTCTCTGGCACGAGTGGAGGTGAGATCACGTTCAGGGTGGATGGAGATGTTGGGGTGGTAACCCTTGTTAGCGAAGAACAGAGAGACGCCAGTAGTTGCGTTTGAAGCATTGTTGTAGGTGAACTCCATGAGGGGCAGGAGTTCAGCCCAGTTGTCCTGCTAATAGTTGCAATAAACACGGAGGTACTGTTCCAGCGTCTGGTTCATCCGCTCAGTCTGTCCATCACCCTTGGGGTGGTACCCAGAGGTAAAGTGAAGGCGAATATCAAGCACTTTGCCAAGAGAACAGAAGAAATGAGATACGAACTCAGAACCTCGGTCAGAGGTGATATGGGATGGTACTCCGTGCTTCGAGAACACATGGAGTAAGAATAGCTTGGCCAACTCTGGGGAAGTCACCTTGTCGTCCGTCGGGATGAAGATGCATTGTTTGGATAGGCAATCCACGACGATGAGGATGGCGGTGTGACTGGAGGAGCCTGGGAGTTGCTCAATGAAATCCATAGATATGGAATTCCATGGCTTCTTGGGGATTGGGAGCTGTTTAAGAAGCCCATAGGGCTTGTGCCTCGGAACTTTCACATGAGCGCAGGCGGTACAAGAGGATACGTACTCTTTGATGAAGGTATGGATGCCTGGCCAGGTGTATTTGTGGCGGATTAGTTCCAGAGTGTGGTTTTGACCGAAATGACTGGAGAGGGGATGATCATGCTTGAAGCAGAGAACACAGAGATGGAGGTTGTCGATGTCGGGCACGTACATGTGACCATCGAGATGGAGGTAACCATTTGCGTCTACAGTCCAGCGAGAAGCGGAGGGAGTGTTGGGAACGGGGTCAGAAGATGGGTTGGGAGGTCCGGTCATGTGGATCGTGGCAAGAGGGTTGGATGGAAGGGCAGAGAGGATATTACTGTGGAGTTTCTCGAGGTCGAAGAGCATACTTGCGCAGAGGACGGGGAATGCAAGATATGTAGCTCATAGGGACACAGCGAGTTGCTCTTGGGTGAAAATGGGGCAGAAATTGTGCGGATTGACTTGAGTGTAGTCCTTATCCCCCTCTTTGGGATAGATGTCCCAGCGTCTAGTGAGGGCATCGGGTTTAGCGCCAAGTCGGCTGGGGCAGAAACGGACGATCATGTTGAATTGGGAGAGGAACTCCGACCAGCAGGCTTGCCGGTGGGTCAGGAGTTTAGTGGTGGCGAAGTACTCTAGGTTTTTATGGTTGGTGACCACATCAACCGGAGTTGCGGAGCCTTCGAGGTAATGCTGCCAGGTGCGGAATGCTTCGTGAATTGCTAATAACTCCTTGTCGTGGGTGTCGTAGTTGAGCTCTGGAGAGGTCAACGTCCGAGAGTAGTAGGCAACGGGATGGACTTCTGCGTCGGGGCACTTCATGGAAAGAATACCTGCAATAGCATAGTCGGAAGCGTCGGTTTCTACAATAATCGGAGTGTCAGGAGTCCAATGCGTAAGAATAGGAGCGGAAGTGAAAGCGGTTTTCAGTGCCTGGAAAGCAGAGCGGCAGGTGTTCATGAATTGCCAAGGGACACCCTTACGGGTGAGGTGAGTAAGCGGAACGACGATTTCGGAGTAATTGTGGATAAACTGTCTATAGAAATTAGCAAATCTGAGGAAGGATTGGATGTCCTTGACCTTCCGAGGTTCAGGCCAGTCGAGGATCAACTGGACCTTATCCGGGGACATGGTGAGGCCAGACGGAGACATCTGATAACCTAAGTATTCTGTGGAGTCCGTATGGAACTCGCACTTCTCGGATTTTGCATAAAGTCCGTGTTTGCGGAGATGGCAGAGAACTTCCTTAACATGCTCCTTATGGGAGGCCATGTCTTCAGAAAAGATGAGAATGTCGTCGAGGTACACAATGACGCTAACATTCAAAAGATCAGCAAAGACAGTGTTAATGAACCACTGGAACGCCGCCAGGGTGTTCATAAGACTGAACGGCATGACAAGCCATTCATAGGAACCATACTGTGTGCGGAAGGCGGTTTTCCATTCGTTGCCCTCAGTGATATGGACCAGATGGTATGCATGCCGGAGGTCGATTTTGGAGTACACCTTGGTGTGGCTTGGGGCATCGAGGAGGTCAGAGATGCGGGAAAGTGGGTAGCGGTCTTTCTTGGTGATCTTGTTGAGTCCTCGAAAATTGATGCAAAGGTGGAGAGAACCATCCTTCTTGCGGATGAAGAGGACTGGAGTGGCATGTGCAGAGGAGGTGGGTCAAATAAATCCTATGAAGAGATGCTTGTCTAGGAAGGTGTGAAGAGACTCAAGTTCGGAAGGGGAGAGAGAGTAGGTGGTGCTGAGCAGAGGAGAGGTACCTTCTTCGAGATCGATCTTGAGATCGTATTCGTGGTGAGGGGGCAGAGTATCTGCCTGTCATTTGCTAAACACATCGGAGAACTCGTGATATTCTGATGGAACATCAGAGAGATTAATCTGTTCAGGAGGTTCAGTAGCTGCGGTGCGGAGATCACCTTCTCTTGGTCGAATGTGCATGCTGAACTGCACGGAACCTTGTAGGCAACAGGCCAGTGCAAATGCAGGAGCATTGATGAGAGCGATGGGTGGAGCCTTGCAGTCGGAGAAACGCGGTGGATTTGGAGAGGGGACAATCAGAGGCGGAGATGCCTTAGGAGTCAGGGGCGAGCTCGGAAGTGCGGAACTGGGCTGCGGAATAGAACGGAAAGAGATACTGCTTGTGACCCAGTTAATCAATGGATTGTAGCGGGTAAGCCAGTTGTGTCCAAGGACCAAAGCGCAGGAGCCATCCAGCGGGGTGACATAGAACATCGTCAGGGTGATATCACCAGTTTCGAAGAGGACGGAGAGGTCGATAGCTTGAGTGATGGTGGAATTTGACGTGCCATCGAAGAGATGGAGCATAAGCGGAGGGACAGTGTAGGTGGAAAGATTGTTCTTATTCACAAAAGCAGTGTCTATGAAACAGTTGGAGGAGCCAGAGTCTACTAACACAGGGAAAGGACAGAGATCATACGATACAAGAGAGACGGAGGGCATAAGAGATCAGGGATCTGAGAGAGCAGACGTGTTGAGATGGAGCTCCTTGGTTGCACATTCGGAGTCAACGTGACCATCTGGCTGTGCGGAGCTATGGAGGTCGTGCTCTATTTTTTTGCCTCAGAGGAGGCTTCTGGTTTAGCTTCTGGAGTTGTCTTGGCAGCGCGCGCTTTGGATGCCTTTGAAGTCGACCGCGGGCAATCCTTAGCTACGTGGCCACCTTGACCACAGAACATGCAGAGTTTATTGTCGAAGCGGCATTTGCATTCGGCAGCAGTCAGCTTGCCATCTTTGCTGAGCTTCAAAGAGAGGTCGGGCTTAGGAGGAGAGTTGGAGGTACCAGAGGTACCAGGAGTGGGGGAAGTGGTGGTGGATTTGCCCTTGGAGCTGTTGCCCTTTGATCTGCCGGACTTGTTGTCGGACTTGGTATCGGATTTGGCGTCGGAGGACTTGTTGCCAGATGGCTTCTGCTGATGGTTAATCTCGGACTTACGCTCCCAGTAACACACGTCGATTGATTGTGCGAGGTGATGGAGTGCGGCGAGCGTTGTGGGCTTGCTGACACGGGAGATTTCATCCTTGATCCTGTCTGGGAGGCCATTGTAGAAATGGTGATGGAGGGCACCTTCTCTGTAGCTGCGGACTTGTGAAGCGATCCTATTGAACTCTACAATGTACTTGTTGATACGCTGCATGTCCTTCATTGTGAGGTTGTCGAGCTGGTGCTTGGCATCTCCGACGGGGTTGTGAGAACCGAAATTGGTCTGCAACTCAAGCACGAAGTCCCTGTAATGATTCATCCAGCGAGGGCGGAATTGAGGGTCCTCCGTGTTGAGGAGGTCAGGTTCGAACCATTCTAGGGCCATGCCCTTGAGGTAAGACTGCACAAATGTGACTTTGGCGCGGTCCGTCCTAAAGGCCCTAGACCAGTCTTGAAAGTTCAGCTCGCACTGAACCAGGAACGTACAGAGTTTCTGAGGCTCCATGCCGTCGAACTGGTCAGGCTCGCGAACCTTGATCCGCTGGCTTCCAGACTCGGCGGGATGGCGATTGGCACGCAACAGTCCACAGATGGCATCAGCCAAATTGGTGAGCACATCCTGCGGGACCGGAACATTTTCGTCTTTGTCTTTGTCGCTGTCGTGTCCGTTGCCAGGGTCGGGGTCATTGCCAGGTCCTGGGGGACCACTGGCGGGATAGCCATCGTCATCGTCATCTGGCAGGTTGAGTTTGTCTGGGTTAAACCCATCAGAATCATGGTCTGACGGTTCGTCATCATGTGGAGGAGGAGGAGGAGGACGATGCCGTGGTGTGTTGAACCCACCAGGTAGAGGCTATTCGGTGCGGGAGCTGTCTGTTTCGTCGCCTTCATTGATGACTTCTTCGATGCAAGCGCCTGGGGTTGGAGAACTCAGTTGGCGTGGTGCCTGCGATGCAGAAGCGAAAGTCCGACGGGCAGAGAAACTGCAGAACTCGTCAATGACAGCTGGTCCATGACGTGAACTGGCGAAAAACGATAACGGATGGTATAGTGGGGGAGCGGCTGAAGCGTGCTTGTTGTCAGAGGCCTGGTGCATCCACGATTGGGATCGCGTTTGCATGATATGTGTGGCCATGGGTGATTGTCGATTGTTGAAGGGAAGGGATGAGAACTCGGACAAGCGTGAGTTCGAATATACTGTTAAGTGCGGGTCTGTCGGGGACTGGGCAGCGAACTCCGGAGCGCCAGAGTTGGTCGGAGGGGGTAGGGACTTCGGCTTCACCTTATGTGGTGCGCCCTTGTCCAGTTCCGTTGTCCCTGATTTACGAGGGGAGCAGAGCGGAGGTACAGAGTGACCAGAGGTCAAAGGAGAGTCGTCAAGACTCAAGCGAGAGAACTCATTGATGAGCTCAATGACGGAGGAGAGAGCAGAGGACAGAACTAAGTTGATATTTGAACTGAGGGGCTAAGACATATTACAGTGGGTTTATATATGGAGGTCAAAGTCTGAATATAGTAAAGTCAGGGTTAGAGCAATGGAGGAAACAGAGTACCACTGCTGTGCCGGTCAGTCGCACAGCCGAAGCTGTGCGCCTTACTCTGAGCACCGCAGTGATGGAATGGAGACTAACTATGAAGAGAACAAAGGGAAACATAACATAACATACATGAACGCAAGAAGTAAAGTGGACATGGAGTAGCGGAGGACATATGGAGTGGAAGAGCGGAGATGATATACACGGAGGAGCGGAGGGGACTTAGCGAGAATTTGGGATATGACACCTGCCTTACCATATCTGGACCCCACTGTCACATCCCTAATCCTAGCCCTCCTCTGCACCTCTGTTTCTCCACATCTCTGCTTCTACACTCCTCCGCACCTCTGCTTCTTTGCACCTTGTACATTCTAGTTACGTTACTCTTTGTTCTCCTTATGTACTAGTCTCACCTCTTAGATTTCTCCAATCCTGTGTTCACACAGCTCCACTTATGTTTCCTTTCTGTCTCCCTTTTCCTGGTTCTGCTTACTTATGTTTCCCATCATTGCCTTTGTACACCGCCTCTGACCTCCATATATATAGTCCTGTCATGTCACCTGTACTTTAGCTAGTTATCAACTTAGACAATCTAGACAACTCAGACTTCCCCTGTCTTCTCTCCTGCTCTTCCTATTTCTGCTCCTCTGAAATCTGGGACCACCAATGATTTGACAAGGGTGCAGTGCTCTGCTCTGAGTCACTGAAGCCAAAGTCCTACTCTATCCCCTTTTCATCAAGATTCATGGAGCTCCTATGGAGTTTGTCTGCCAAGTCTGATGCGGTCTTAACACCCACTCCATACCTCTCCAGGCAACAGAACTCCTTTCGCCCCCGCGACAAAGCGCCAGTGTATGATGACATACTCCCCCATGTGCAGTGTGCAGAGGCATCAAGCTCCACAGCATGCCAGTTGTGGAATCCCCAAGGGACTGCATCTGGGATGACAAGCATGAGATGTATGCGAAAAGAACTCTTGTTGTCAAGACCACCAATCAGCACATCTGCACCAAGTGGCAGTGGAAGGGAGGCTGCACAGAGCACCGCACTCATGGTGCCCACATATGCTCAGGATGTGGCTCTGCCACACTGTTAAGACCGGGTCAGACTTGGCAGATGAACTCTGTAGGAGCTCTGTGAATCTTGATGAAAAGGGGATAGAGTAGGACTTTGGCTTCAGCGACTCGGAGCGGAGCACTGTGCCCTTGTCAGATCATTGGTGGTCCCGGATTTCAGAGGAGCAGAAATAGGAAGAGCAGAAGAGAAGACAGGAGAAGTCTGAGTTGTCTAGATTGTCTAAGTCGATAACTAGCTAAAGTACAGGCAACATGACAGGACTATATATATGGAGGTCGGAGGCGGTGTACAAAGGCAATGATGGGAAACGTAAGTAAGCGGAGCTGGGGAAATGGAAACATAAGCAGAGCTATGTGAACACAGGATTGTAGAAATCTAAGAGGTGAGACTAGTACATAAGGAGAACAAAGAGTAATGTAACTAGAATGTACAGGGAGTGGAGAAGCAGAGGAGTGGAGGAACATAGAAGCAGAGGAGCGGAGATCCGGAGGAGTGGAGGAGTGGAGGAGTGGAGAAACAGAGGAGTGGAGGAGGGCTAGGATTAGGGATATGACACATGCATGGGATATACAAGTGCACCCGAGTTCAGAAGCATTTAAGTACAAATGCCATATAAAGCTGATGCTTGGCAGCATTTTATCTTGCAAGCAGGTCTCACGAAACTCTTTGGCGACATCTCAGATGGTTTCAGACATGGTTTTATAATAAACTTCCCTCCCATACTCTGCCTCCAATCCCCATCTAATTTCCCTTCTGTCAATACATACCAGGAGCAGCTCAATGAGATAATACGAAAAGAGGTTAATAAAGGTAGATACATAGGACCACTTGCACTTGATCACATATATGATAGGCTAGGACCTTTTCAAACTTCCCCACTATCAATTATTCCTAAGCCAGGATACTCCGGAAAATACAGATTTATACAGAATTTTTCATTTCCCTTATCCCCCAATCACATTAATCCTTCCCCATCCATTAACTCATCTATCAATCCACTTGACTTTCCAACCACATGGGGCAAATTCTCCATAGTTTACCTACTCACTTCTTGCCTCCCACCAGGATCAGAAGTGGCCACATAAGATGTTGCAGAAGCATATAGAACTATTTCCTTACATCCATCGCAATGGCTGGCAGCCGTGGTTCGCATCTAGCCTACACAGGGTTGCATTGACATGTGCTTAGCATTCAGTGCCTCCCCATCTGCCGGAGTTTTTGGGTATGTGGCAGATGCAGCAGCCGAAATCTTCAGATTTCAAGGTATAGGCCCCATTGACAAATGGGTTGATAACCACATTTTCTTCCACATCAAATGAGGAAAACTAGCTAAGTACAACCAATCCCGTGCATCATGGCATGGAGAAATCACATCTATAGGCAGACAACAGATAGATAGCCACATCTCATACAGAGGGTATCCTCTACAGGATGGCCAATACAAGGAGTACAATGAGGACTGCTCATGTCCCTTAATGGATCTCTCTTATCAGGATACAATCCCTGGGCAAGAGGAACCCTTCTTCTATTCATTCCATCATATCGACAAAATATTCCAGACCCTTGAAATTCCATGGGAAACTTCCAAAGATCAACACTTCAGTCACACAACAACATACATAGGCTTCACATGGGACTTGCAGGCATGCACAGTATCACTAAGCCCAGGGAAAGCAGGCAAGTACACACAAGCGATTGATGAATGGAACACTCACTCCACCCACAAGCTGGAAGATGTACAGAAGCTATATGGCAAACTGCTCCACACTACGTCACTAATACCTGCAGGCAGAGCTTACTTCACGGGCCTCAAGCAGATGGTGTCAATTTGTGGGAAAAAAACCATTCATGCCCCACCACCCTGACAAATCAGTCCACCCAGACCTTAAGTGGTGGAAATGAGTTATTTCTACAGGACTTGCATCAAGGCCCATTTTCCCCCCACACTTCTTTCACAACCACAGCACCTACTCAAATGCTAGCTCTGGCATTGGCATTGGAGTTGTCATCGGACCCAAATGGCGAGCATGGCAACTCCTCCCAAACTGGCAAGTCAGAAATGGCAAATGAGACATTGCATGGGCAGAAGCCATCGGCTTCAAATTTCTTGCTCTATCCATTGCTCCCATCCTTGATGACCACCAACATGTCATTCTGCATGGAGACAACATCAGCATCATCAAGAGCTGGAGAGTCGGCCACCACAGAAACAGTGCAGTCAATGACATATTCAAATGACTATACACCATCACCAATGACTCAGCCTCTCTCCTCGACAGCATACTTGCAAAGTTCATCCCTAGCAAGC
The DNA here is from genome assembly GCA_038090255.1 of Austroboletus niveus. Classification (NCBI taxonomy): domain Eukaryota; kingdom Fungi; phylum Basidiomycota; class Agaricomycetes; order Boletales; family Boletaceae; genus Austroboletus; species Austroboletus niveus. Next base: position 2,207 of record JBBPMJ010000578.1, on the reverse strand, counting down.
ACAACCCTGCTGACCCACCCTCATGCGGCATCTATGGACCCACCCATCTCCTCCTTCCTCCTATACCCATTTCCCACCACCTGCAGCACTTCATCACTGATTTCGACACTCCCATCTGCCCAGAAGAGCTCAGAGCCCTCGAAAATGAAAAGTACTCATATTCTGCCACCAAATTTGTTAACTGCATTCAGAGAGAGCAGGAAATGTGAGAATGCATCACAGCCATCCAAGCCGAGCATGATGAGCTCATTGCACATGCCATCAGGGACCAATAATGTGCAGGTAACTCAGTTCAACTCGCTGCTAACAGCAAACACACCCTCTTTCCCAGTACATGTCAGGCCTTGCCCCTACAAACCAGATCTTACACCACGGCCTTCAGTCCTACACCCCCATTGTCTAGCCAAACACCGACTACTTCTATGGATCCCAAACAAGACAGCACCCTGAACCTCCCACATAGAAAACCCCCACCAACTCACAGACAGCGACTTTAACTGCATTCTCAGCATAATCGGGGCATCTTGGGCAGACTCCACCAAGAAGCTGTATGGCACTGGGCTACTTGTTTTCCATGTATACTGTGACATGCATGCCATCCCAAATGACTCATGTGCATCCATTTCCCAGTCACTCCTATCCGCTTTCCTAGCAAGTTGTGCAGGAGCTTATTCAGGCTCCACAATTGCCAATTATGCAGCTGCTCTAAGAGCTTGGCACACACTACATGGGTTAGAGTGGCACGTCAACGAGCTGGAATACAGGGCAGTGCTGGAAGGTGCAAACAAACTAGCTCCAGCCTCATTCAAATGTCCCAAACAAGCTCCATTCTCAGTGGCCATCCTAGAAATTTTACGTGCCGCTATGGATTTAAACGACTCCAGAGACACAGCCGTCTTCGCCTGCATTCTCTGTTCCTTCTTCTGCATAGCCCGGCTAGGTGAATTCACAGTTCCAGCGATATCAAAATTCCATGCATCCAAGCATATCCCATGATTAGGGCTGAGCTTTGCAGTAAGCCACAAAGGCCTGCAGGTCATGAAATTTTCACTCCCAAGCACAAAGGCATCACCAGGAGGCGAAGATGTGCATTGTGCCCCACTAGACCCCAGCTCACCGGTGGACCCCAGCTCCGCAATCGAAAATCATTTTTGAATTAACCCGGATGACAACAGCGCACACCTTTTCTCATGGAGACATTCCTCCAGAACCATGAGACCACTCTCCAAGAAAGAGGTTATCAAATGAATTGACTCCATCACCAGAACACATTCTAACCTCCCAGATCTCAAGGGACACAGTCTGCACATCAGGGGGACACTTCACTATCTACTGCTCAGAACCTCCTTCGACATTGTCAAGACTCTAGGCAGATGGTCGAGCAAATCTTTCATGGTTTATCTCAGACACCATGCGCTAGTGCTGGCTCCATTCCTGCAGCATCGTGCGGACCTCCTAGATAACCTGTGATGGTATATCCTCCCCCCGTGAAATAGAAGCCCAGTTCTTTATTTGTACATTCTTTTCTTTCTTGCTCCTACGGGCTGCGCCTTCTGCGTCGCTCACTCCTACCCTTAAGGGTCACAGCTTGCCCTCGCCTGACAGGTTCAGGTCCAGTTTCAGGCCAGAAAAGCCTTCGGTTTTTGTCAGGATTTATTTACTTTCCCACCCCTAGCCTTCCGGATATGGGGTCTTCCATATAGGGTATCTGCGATACCCAGTGTTGGTCATACGCCCTTAGGGCAGGACTTGGTCCGTGCACCATACTCAGTAGCTATAAGTAGTCAGTTCCCATGTAGACTACTCCTTAGCTTTGATATCTCTAGTCACAGCCTAGCTCTTCTTGGGCTTCTCTCTCAGTGGCTTCCTGCTAGTGATCGTCAAGCTCACCCTCGGCCTCTGATCTCATGCCATCCGACGTTCGACCCTGATAGTTTTTCGCCCAACCATCATATTCACTTTGCACAACAACTTGCTCACATTCTTTCCTTTCTGCGACCTGCAGTGCCACATCTTTTCTTCCACATTTCGAGCCAGGTTTCGCAATGCATAGAATGTCGATATGCGATGTGCGGAGTAAAGTATTTGGAAGAACGTTTAGGGGCGAGTAGTGCCGTATATGGCAAAACCATTCCATTGGCTGCGGAATCCCTTGGGGAATTTAGTACTCCATCACTTATGTCACAGCACTCGGAACACCGGCACGA
>JBBPMJ010000577.1:0-20879 GCA_038090255.1 Austroboletus niveus | reverse complement strand
TGACGTCATAGATAAGAGATAAGGGTCTAGCCCTTGAGCATGTGACAAGTCACGTGACTTGTGGTCTAGACTGCTGAGGTAAGCAGTCACGTGATAAGTTATGGTGGAAAACGTCTAAGTCCCGATGACCTTGTGCCGATAGGGGTTTTCCTTTTATAGAAGATCAGGAGTTCGACTCCTGCCATGAGCGAGTTTTAAATAGGAAAAGGAGCGTTCGTAACACATATCATAATATATTCTTATATATTGATTGTGCAATTTTGGTGATGTTTAACCTCTCTTATCATTTTTCCCCCTCCAATTCTATCCTATATTGAACATGAATGAAGCACCTCTTGAGGATGCTGGGGAAGTGCTCAGGCTCCTGGTGGAGTGAGTGTGGACCAGACCCAAAAGTCTCTTCTATTAAACACAATAGATACCTATATACTACATATAAATGAATATAAGGATAATGTTTGTAAATAGAAGTTTTCTCTTATCTATCTATCTGTAATGAGTACATCTACTACAAGATAAGATTAAATACTGAATAGGGGTCAAATTGCTGCTGCATGATGCTAATTCAACACTTCTCCTTGCTAAATGCCAGTGATGACATGCAAGCATTCAGTATGTTATGGAAAGCAGCAAGAGATTGTATGTGTTACACTTGATATAGTCAAGTGTAGGCCTGCAGAAGTTTGAGGGCTTACTATTGCTATACAGCAGACAGGATGAGGGAGCCTGACAAGGGGGTTCCTTGATAGGGAGGCTAAGACTGGCATAGGACTAACGTCAGATCAAAGGGGGGTTCACTCAAGGGTCTTTCTTGGCAGAGGTTCTGGAGACTGTTGAGAATCGAGGGATCAATGGGTCTAAGGATGTCGCAGGACTAGTAATGAATCATGGGTATGAGGGGAGCATCCACTTGACAGTAGGACAAGGACTAAGGGACTGAAGACAATTCCAAGATACTAGGTAAATTGCAGGAGGTCTAAGATAGGGAATACATCTGAGTATCAAGGGTTTATATACATGAGCCAAATGGTTAAGGGTAGGTAAAGGAAGAAAGTGAGTTAGTGGTAGAAAGCGATGAAATTGCAAAGAAGCTGAGTCACTATGGAGTGGATGTGATGGCATCAGATAAAGGTTGGTAATACAACTGCGGATGAGTCACACTAAATAAGTAAGTGAGAATGAAGAGGTAATGATAAAAGAAAGGGACCCAAGTGGGGCTCAAACAGTAAGGGTTAAGGTCCTTTGGTACACACGATGAGTAAATGTAAGGGAAAAGAAAAAGGGGCTCAACAAATTGTAACAGTATAAGAAAGTGGTGCTAAAGGGCAACAATTAACAATTTAAAATTTGTTTCACCTCTCAGAAGAGTAGGGTTATTTTTCTATTGAAATGGAACCCTGAAAATATTCTCTACAAATGGGAATCAAAAGATCTAACTAGTATAAACCCATTTATATGCATGAGATTCCAACTTCAAATGTATTGGGTACAAGTGCTTAGCACACTATCTCATATTGAAATAAATGGAATTTGTTACAAATAAACATGATTCTGGTGGTTCCAAAGGTTCCAGAATCAGTTCCCATGGTTCTGACACTTCCAAGTTACCTTCCTGCAGTTTTGAAGATTCTGAAATCTTGGAAATGTCAGAACACTTTGCAACTCTTCCATCAGAATGGAAATCCAAAAATGGACTCCCCTTAGAATGCTATTGGACTCTATTTCCCAAAGACTATGCTCCATATGGTCATATGGAGATCTCTGTTCTTGATTCACTCTGCTCCTCTTTCCTTCCTCTTTTGTAACTAAGGATATATGTCTCTAGAATTGCTTTTGTCACAGATCTCTGCTCCTCCTTCTATCCTCCTTTCGATGGTAGTGTCATCCCATTCCATTCATTGATCCACAAGGCTGTTGTAGTGTACCATGTGCTCCATTCCATCCACTTTCCATTCTGTGATGATTCTAAGCTGTATAAATACTTACTGGTTGTTCTGTATGTTCCATAGCTAGATCTGCACAATTATATGCAGTGTTTAGTCTCATTCCTGCCTGTGTTATGCTTGTACAACATCCAGTCTCAGTGTGTCCTCAAAGGTGACACAATGTCCTATAGAAGTCCTAGTGGTTCTCTGCTAAGACTTGAGACTCAGGCAGGGATAAGACTAAACACTGCATATATTTGCACAGATCTAGCTACAGAACATATGAGATAACTAGTAAGTATTTGTACAGCTCAGAATCCTCTCAGAACAGGAAGGGGATGGAATGGAGCACATGATATACTATAATGGCCTGTACAAGAATGAGTCTCAAACACATGATAGTAGGTGTGACTGTATTACCTGTATGAGAATGAGTCTACACATACAGGTTAGCTATGAGTAGATAAACAAGTGTGGAATGAACATACCTCAGACACACAGTAATAGGATTCAAATGCTATGGATATAGATGCTCTTCAAACCACTGCCTTAGGACAACAAATGCTCTCCCCTACTGAAAGAGCTTGCCACATCAGAGAAAACAGGTGCTTCATCTGTCACAAGATTGGATGTTCTACCAGGAATCATCCAAAGAAAGGAGCTCCCCCCACCTCATCCTCCCAGAAACCCAGCCAGGATCCAAATCATCAAAACTAAGAATATGAAGCAACTAGGGGAAAACCAGATAGATGAGAAAGAGATACTCTAAGTACTCAAAGAATGTTTCAAAGATTCCAAAGAGGATGAAGAAATGGTTGCAGAAATCAAGCTCAAGGATAGAAGCTTTTCAGATTTTTAAAAAGGGGACAGAAGTCAGCTCACTGCCCCCCTAACTTTTCTTCTGTATTAGTATCAAGTAACCCAAAATCAATACTCATTTCCATCTCACTTGAAATATCCAGAAGAATCACCACCAAAACCACTACCTTAATCAATTGTGGAGCAACCAGATCATTCATAAATCTAGACTTTGCCAAAAGGAACAATCTATCTATGGAGAGAATAGCACAATCTATTAGAGCCATCAATGCAGATGGAATCACCAACTAGGCAGGACTTATCAGATTCTGAACCACAATCACCTTCCATATCGGAAATGTGATAAAAAGTCAAACATTCCATCTCCTTCCTGCTAGCGAAGAAAATGTCATTCTAGAAATGAACTGGCTCAGAGAACAAAATCCAGACATAGACTGGGTGACAGGAAGAGTAACCCTTCAACTACCAAACTGGAACCAGAAACAAACCCTAAAAGAAGATGATAAAGATAAGAGAAGATATCTTATAAGATATTTCCAAAAGGATTCTGATTTCAAAACCCATGCTGCATACTGCAAGAGATATGAAATCTCTGAAGAATATGTCATGAAAACAACAGTATCTACAAAACTAGAGATGGAAAAGAAACAGAAGAAAATGGGATTACCAAGGAAATATAAAGACTTCAATAATGTGTTTGAAGAAAACCCACCAAATGTTCTATCACCTTCATGAGCATATGACCATACAATCAAACTCAAGGAGATGTTTATTCCAAAGAGGGCAAAAGCCTATCCCCTTTCTCTTCCTGAACAAGAAGCATGTAAAAAGTTTGTAGAAGAAAATATGGCAAATGGATGAATCAAACCCTCGCAATCCCCTCAAGCTGCACCCTTCTTCTTTATTGATAAAAAGGATGGAAAACTCCAACCTTGCCAAGACTATAGGTACCTCAATGAGCATATAGTAAAGAATGCTCATCCCCTACCAAACATTCAGTTCATCATTGAACAAGTTGGAAACTTGACAATCTTCACCAAAATGGACATTCAATGGGGATACCATAATATACAAATCATATCTGAGGATTGATGAAAAGCAGCCTTCATTACCCCCTTTGAACTATTTGAATCAACTGTGATGTTCTTTGAACTGTGCAACTTCCCTGCCACTTTTCAAGCATTCATGAATGATGCCTTTGGAGATTACCTCACAGAAGGATGGTTGATTATCTATATGGATGACCTAGCCATCCATTCTTCTGACCCATCTGAGCATAAAGAAAGGACCATCAAGATTCTAGAATGGCTTAGAAGTCTAGGACTGAGGTATAAACTCCAGAAATGCACCTTTAACTCCCAAACTATGGACTATCTTGGCCTAACTGTCTGACCAGGAGAACTTGCAATGGATACAATCAAACTCCGAGCCATAGAAGGATGGAAACCCCCTGGCTTAGTCAAAGCAGTAAGGTCCTTCTTGGAATTCTGCAACTTCTATCAAAGATTCATTCCAAACTTCACTCAAAGAGTTGCCTCACTTAACAAACTTACTTGGAAAGATAACCTCTGGACTTGGGCTAAGGAAGAGCAGTATGCCTTCAATGACATGAAACAGGTGTTCTCCACCTCCCCAGTCTTAAAACAACTGGATCTGGAATACCCATACTTTGTAATGACAGATGCATTGCTCCTAGCCACTGGAGGAGTTCTCATGCAAAAGAACTCCAATGGCAATCTCCATTCATGTGCATACCAATCTGCCACCCTATCAAGTGCAGAACAAAACTATGATATATATGACAGAGAACTACTAGCAGTTATCCACACTCTCGAAGATTGGAGACACCATCTACTTGGGGCTCGACATGTGGTCCAAATACTTATGGATCACAAAAATCTCATCTACTTCAGAGCCCCCCATTGACTGTCACAACGTCATGCCTGATGGCAAATGTTCCTGCAAGACTTTAACCTCGCATTTACACATGTACCAGGAGCACACATGAATCCCACTAATACCCTCTCTAGAAAAGATAAAATATCCACTGAATCAGACAATGCTAAGGTAGTTCTTCTTCCAGACAACCTTTTTTGTCAACAGATTGACCTCACCCTAATGGACAAATTTGCAAAGTCCACTTCTTCTGACCCCTTTGTCCTCACTGCACTAAAGAAAATGTACAAAGATACCCCTCTCTTCCTCAAACAAAGCTGTCTAACTGAACCTTTGTAAACCAAGAACTTTATTTCCAAGGATGCCTCTTTATCCCAGAATCTACCTGCCAAAAGCTTATTCATGATCTATACTACTTCCCAACTAATGGACACATGGGTTACTTCCGGATGTTAGCAGCCCTTGAAAAAGATTTCTGGTGGCCAGGAATGTCCACATTCCTACAACAATTCATTGCTGGTTGTGCTATATATCAAGCCAATAAAGTAAACACTCATCCCACATCCCCCCCTGATGCCTTTAAACTCATCCACTTCTCACCCCTTTCAACAAATCTCTATTGATCTCATCCCTGGCCTCTCTCTGGCCTCTGGATTTGACTCTATCATGGTCATGGTTGACCATGGCCTTTCAAAGGGGGTAATTTTCTGCCCTTGCTCCAAAACCATTGATGCACAAGGAATAGCCCAACTTTTTTTCAACCAAGTCTTTAAGTGATTTGGCCTCCATGACAGAATCATCTCAGATAGAGGTCCCCAATTTGCATTGGTCTTTGCCAGAGAACTAGTGTAACTACTCCAGTATGATGTTGCCCTATCATTTGCCTATTACCATCAGACAGATGAAGAAACCAAATGAATGAATCAGAAATTAGAAACTTATGTACCTCCGGATCTTCTGCAACAGATCAGTGGATCAATGGGTTCCACTTCTTCTGCTGGCCAAATTTCATTACAACATGGCAACTCACTCCTCTACTCAAAAATCCCCATTTGAACTAATCGTGGGATACTAACCCCAAGCCTATCCATCAATTGAAAAGACATTTGTTCTGAAATTGGAAAATAGATTAACCAAATTGGAAAACTCTCAAAAAGAGGCACTGGCAGCATACAAACAAGCAAGACTGTTTATGGAAAGACAAAAAAGATCCACATTTACATCATGGAAAACTGGAGACAAAGTATGGTTGGAAGCAATCAATCTAAAAACAAACTACCCTGCCTGAAAACTAGCCCCCAAGCAAGAAGAACCATTTGAAATTGAAAAAATCCTCAGTAGCCTATCAACTCCACCTTCCCCCAACTTGAAAGATTTATAATGTGTTTCATGCCAGCCTGCTAACCCCTTATGTGGAAACTTGGGAGCATGAACCCAACTTCCTCCAATCCACCTTGGAAATAATAGATGGAGAAGAGGAATGGAAAATAGATAAAATTGTTGCCCATAAAGGAAGGAAGAGAGCCTGTCAATACTATATCTGATGAAAGGGATATGGTTCCAGTGACAACACATGGAAGCCAGAGCCTAACCTTGGAAACAGATCAGAACTCCTAGAGGTTTATAAATGCTGTAGAGCACCAAGTTGCTCTAGATTTATAAACAGGTCTGATTCATCATTCTATGGTTGCCTCCATCACTATTAGGGTCATCTCTGTGAGCCCTGACACCTTTGCACATCATCTGGGTGATATTCACATGCTCTGGCCAACTTTCCTGCACCCTGAAGTACTCTGGCCCACATTTCTTGCACCAGTGCTGCTGCCCTGTACTTTGGCAGACCATTCTGATTAGTAGATAGCTTTGGGTGAGGTTTCCCCACTTGCACCAATGATTCCCGCGCTCCGGCTGATGTTTTCTCGGCGCCAAAGCAGTGTTCCCATGCCTTGGAGCAGTTTCTCATGCCTTGGGCTTTGTTCCTCAGCACTTTTTCCTTATCATGGATACTTTAATTACCTTTTTCAGTGCTTTGGCTCATTTACACAGTCTCAGGAAATGCCTGGGACTATAAAAGAATGTATTTAGCACTGTTGAGGGGACTTTTCCACCTTCTGAATATCAGATTTCACTATTCTGCATCTCTCATACTCTTCAACTTCCCCAATCACTTTTTCTATCTTCTCAACCAACCAATTGACTGTCTGACTGCCCAAAACCACTTGGAACATCTTCTACACCTCTGGACCACTCAAAAAACCACTTTCCCACTCAGCCCTTCAACACAGACCCACTAGAAACCCCTTGGGACAAATTCCAAACCTCACATTCACCTATCCAACATCCCTGGCTATACCAGCTCAGCCAGGACTTGGTCTATTCAACACTCTAGGAAACTCTGAACTTTCCAGAACCATGAGCAAGTCCCATGAATACTCCCTTGAATCCCCCCATGAATCCCCAAGACTTCATATCCCCAATATATCCCCTCTCATGTCTGGAATCTTCATTCCTGAATTATCTCCTGTCTGAGGACATAGACTCCCCCCTGTTTTTCAAAATACCCTCCTGGTATCAATCCTTGAGTGCCCAGCCCTCTACCACTACCTTGTCTTCCACCCCCTTTATGATGAAGCACCCATCTCCCCCCCCCTTTATCGCAGCCTTTCAACAACTCTCTCTCTCTCTATCAGACTCAATCACAAGAGAGCTAGAAGAAATTCAACACTAGCAGAATCACTTGATTATGCACTTGAACACTCTCTGACTGAAGAACAAATCCAGATCTGTCAAACTCTTGCAGACCTTGGAATCTTTCGAATCATCAACACCTTTTCCTGAGTTGCTTTGGCCCCCTACCTCTGACTACTCCTCCAAGCTCTCACTTAGGAGCAAGAAGAAAACTACCTCCTGGACCTCACCCATGACCACCTCGCCATATCACTCTCTTTCACCCCCATTATCGAAAAACTTAATGGAACCAGCCATGCCCGGAACCCTCCCATCATGGGAAACACTGGATCACTGCTTGGAGGAATCACCATGGCCAAGAGGAGAATTAGAGATGCAGCCCTACAAATGGCAGAGGGATTGGCCATGACCTCCATTCCTCAAATCCCCCAAGTTCTACCCATTCGAGATGGCTTGAAGAAGTCTTTATCATTGGTTGACGAAAGTGAGGGACAGAGCATGAGTTCAGTCAGAAGAAAAGAAAAAGGAAAGCAGAAAGAGGCATTATCATCCAACCCCATTCCTATCTCCCCAAAACCAGCCCCAGGACCAACTCATAGGAATAGAAAGTCAAACTGACTTGCATGCTTCCAATGTGGGAGTGTCAAACATTTTTAATCTGACTGCCCCATCTACAAATGCCCTTTCTGCCATCAGAAAGCCCCTGGACATATTCAATGAGAATGTTCCTTCAACTGATGCTCCTCCTGCAATGGAATGGGGCACTCCTCTGCTGAATGCTTTGACCCAGAAGACTTCAATGATGACAATGTCATCTTCAATGATGGAGACTCTGTGGGAGGTGACTTTAGGAGTTGAAGAGGGTAATGTTACAAGTAAGTGCAATTCTGGTGGTTCTGAAGGTTCCAGAATCAGTTCCCATGCTTCCAATGCTTCCAAGTTACCTTCCTGTGGTTCCAAAGGTTCCAGAATCTTGAAAACTTTGGAACACTTTGCAACTCTTCAACCAGAATGGAGGCCTGAAAATGGACTCCCCTTAGAATGTTATTGGACTCTATTTCCCAAGAACTATGCTCCATATGGTCATATGGAGATCCCTGTTCTTGATTCACCCTGTTCTTCTTTTATTCCTCTTTTGTAACTTAAGCCATGTGTTCCAAGAGTCACTTTTGTCATGGACCTCCACTTCTTCTTCCATCCTCCTTTTGATGGTAGTGTTATCCCATTCTCATCCATTGATCCATGAGGCCATTGTAGTATACCATGTGTTCCATTCATCACCTTTGTGTTCTGAGATGGTTCCAAGCTATATAAATATTTACTAGTTATCTTGTATGTTTCACAGCTAGATCTGCACAATTATATGCAGTGTTTAGTCTCACTCCTGCCTGAGTCTCAAGTCTCAGCAGAGAACCTCCCTTGAACTTCTATAGGACTTTGTGTTGCCTTTGAGGACACACTGAGACTGGATGTTGTGCAAGCATAATATAAATAAGCAGAGTCAGAGAAATGGAGATGGAAAGAAAACATAAGCAGAGCTGTGCAGACACAGGATCAGAGAAATCTAAAAGGTGAGACTAAGACATAACTAGAACAAAGAGTAACATAACTAGAATATACAAGAAGTGGAGAAGCAGAGAAGCAGAGGAGCAGAGGAACAGAAAATCAGAGAAGCAGAGAAGTGTAGAAGCAGAGGAGCAGAGAAGGCTTAGGATTAGGGATATGACACCATGTGACTGAACTCATATGACTTAGGGGGCAATATTGTAGCCAAGAGCATGTACTATTTATGACTCTAGCAAAACTTAGTGTGATTTCCCATGTGTTTAACAGTGCACAAAGTGCACTGCCATTAGAGTTAGTTATGGAAAGGGTTTTTGAAGTCTCTGTATATGCTATCTGTGGAATCATAATGTCACACCTCTGAGTATGAGAAAATTCTAATGCTATGCCAGCAATGTTTGAAGAAGACATACAGCTTGTTACTATATACATACATAACTTGCATTGCACTACAAAACATGATCTTTTTCTTCCATGATAACGACCTGTTTCACTTTTGCCACTGCTCTTTCACAGTATTTCCCTGATATAGGTTACATATACTTCCCCTCAAAATGCTGCAGAATAAAACCATTGATCACCATTGTACTCTGAAAAACACTCTGGAATCTAAAAATAGTAAACATCAGCTTTCTTCAATTAAAAAACTGCAAAGTCAACTTCAAGCATGCTCACCCATGTTGAAAGAATCCCAGCAATTAGGGCAGGATCATTACAATCTGAAGTTTCCTTGACATGGCGTTCCAAGGAAGCTTGACCTCCAATTGCCCACTTAATTACATCTGAAGTCCAATATTTGGCACCATCACCATCAAAATCCATCTGTATGAAGAGCCACTTAAGACCAGTTGTTATGACACCACGAATATGAGATTGCCTACACACAAAACATGAGCAGCATAAAGAAGGTGCTAATCTTCACATATTCAAGATTTTTTGCACTATCCATGAGCTCAATAAGAACTTGAGGGAGATACTCCACAATGGGAACAAAAGCCTTGACCTCAGATGCAAAAAATACAATCATATTTTCATGATCTTGCTCAAGGGGAACACGAACACAGTCCTCTGTGGCCCTGCATCAAACAATGGAGAGGCACACAACAAGATTAAACACACCTACAATGATTGACTTTGCAACAACAATTGCATAATCAATCATCTCGGGCATGCCAGTGGTGTCTGACTGTGACTGGTTTAGGTGGCAGACTGCAGGAGCATTGTTCACCTGGACCACCATCATTTTGTGATCAGGTGATGGAAACATAGCAATTGATCTGAAAAAGAAGGTGTCAATAGCCATCCGAGATGATATTCCATTCTGTGGGCACCATCAGCTCAATTTATACTAAACTTAAGGATGTGAAAGCAAACATTGACTGCGGAGTTGTTGATGAGAAAGGTAAGATGCTCATAGAGCATATCATTCGACCACAATTTGTCAGAGCCAGCAGTTCTCGAGGCAACAATTGCCTCATGAAGTTTGGCCTGTGGATGGAGGAAGAGCAACCCCCTTTTGACAATATTAAGCCTTTGCAAATCAGTGTAATCAGCGAGTGGCTGGAAGAAGTTAGGTATCACAAGTGAGACGAGAAAATAAGGCCCGTACCTCAGGGGTCACTGCTGGGTCATTAACTTGAGGTCGTGGTTGTTTGCGAAGTATGTCAATTAGGTCGTCAATCTGGTCCTTTGTCAAGGTCACCCCGTAGGGTGAGAGACAGCTATTGGTCTGGTTGTTTGAAGACATGGACGTGGTGGTGGAACCTTGAGTCATGACGTCGATATTAGGGGTCACTTACTGCAACCTATGTACAGTAACTCCTAATTTGTTCCCCTTAACACGAGCTACACGTCGGTGCTCCCGCTACTTCTTCAAAGGTACTATTATAGGTACGGGAAGTGTATCTATTTGACGTCTTCGTCCGTGCCCTTGAACAGATGGCAGCGACATAGCCAACACCGAGCTCGAGACGATGAGATACACACAAAGTGCCGGTGGTCCCCCCTCTGAGCAGCCTGTGAACCTTGTCGCCCCTCCTGTCACCGCTCGCCTCAACTACCTCGTCCTCGCCCTCTCGTCATACCAAAGCCGGTCACCCCAACATTTCTCGGTGCGCTCACGATCTTTTTTTTTTTTAGCAGACGTGCTGTATGTTGGTGCCCCGTGTTCATGTGTGCGACCGTCGTCGATATCGTTGTCGTCGGCTACCACCCCATGACGCCGTCAACGACGGAAACAACATGGCTCGCCCGCCCGTCGCCGGTTGGCCACAATGGTTCAGGATTATCTTCGTACAGACCACGCCGTCTTATGGCGAGGTACCACGATCGCCATCTTCACGTCTGCTACCCTCGGCCTGCCGATCAAAAATGCCATCCCCCCCCAGCCCCACGACAACGACGCCTTGTGCGCGATCGTGAGCTCAGCCAACACGTGATAAGCACGTACGTCAGTCAGATCCACGAGGTACTCGACACCACCGGGGCGAAACCCGGTGGCTTGCGCCGAGCGCTCGTATGGCAGTGAAGCGGTTGCGTCCCAACCATACGACGTGGATATTCACTTGCCCGACGACCATGGTCTCATTTGTGGGTCGTTCACTCCATCGATGTATAGGCCGAGTGGTACGCGTCACCTAATGTATGAGTGGTCATTCCCCCAGCCGCAAGATAACAGTCGGCAACGCCGTCGCTCTCACAGCCACCATCATGTCGATATATCCTGCTTGACACACGCCCTCTCGACTAGTAATTTTGCGCCAGGAACGATACTAATACCGCTGGGAAGCCTGTGAGGGCGAAGAGCATGTTCATGGTGGCATTTGTTAGTCCTAGGCGTACATTACATGAGGTATAATCTACGCGACGGGGGGCTTGGTGCCAGGGGCGAAAGTGTAGGTCAGACCGCACTTGCCACAGTATTGGCGGTCGTTGTGGAATGCCATCTACAATCCAAAAATATTGAAACGCATGAGACAAGGGTATCATGGAGATACGTACAAAGACACCTGCACCACATTCGGCAGTAGGGCACTCGCGGCGAAGACGCTTGATCTTGCCGTCCGAGTCCACCTTGTAGTACTTGAGGATGGACATCTTGACCTTTTTGCGCTTGTGCTTGATCTTCTTGGGGGTCTATATTGCCATTTGCCATGAGGATCGGAGAAAAAAAGACGATATCCGAGCGACACTCACGTTGTACGTCTTCTTCTTGCGCTTCTTGGCACCACCACGGAGACGAAGCACGAGGTGAAGCGTGGATTCCTTTTGAATGTTGTAGTCGCTCAGAGTGCGACCATCTTCGAGCTGCTTGCCGGCAAATATCAAACGTTGTTGGTCAGGAGGAATTCTGCACGATCATGAGCACGGACGCATCCGACGAGGAGAATGATCGATGTACCCTTCCTTGTCTTGAATCTTGGCCTTGACATTGTCGATAGTATCAGAGGATTCGACCTCGAGGGTGATGGTCTTGCCCGTCAGGCTGTATATTCGATATGGTCAATCAAGCGTGCAAATGGAGATGGCACGTACGTCTTGACGAAAATCTGCATCTTGTCGGATGCCTTTGCCTATCCAACGAACTAAACGGTGGAGTCTTCGACAAAAGCAAGAGCCGTCGTGATAGTCTGGAGGAAGGAGAGTAGGCCCATCCGGTCGAACCTTAATCTTGTGTTGATGGTCCGTGCGTGGTAGCGACATGACTAACACGGGTGGTTGGGTAATCAAAGAACCGCGTCGCGTCGCGTCATGATTTCGTCGACTTGCTCGACGAGCTGACGCCATGGATAGCGATGAGGAGATGGACGTCGACACCGCTATTCCTCTTGCGTCCAAAGGAAAAGAAAAGGCTTCTGATTTCATCGCGCCTGACAGCGACACATTACCCTGGTGCGTTCCTCGTCGAACCGGCCGTCTTGTGCTCAAGCCATCCTCAGGGTCGAAAAATACCGACCAGTCTCGCTCGACGATGTCGTCTCTCATAAAGACATTACGATGACAAGTGAGGCCTTCGTATCGTCCTTCGTTTGAAAGCGTCTCATACGTGCTAGTCGAGCGATTCATCGAGAAAAACAGACTACCACATTTGCTCTTTTATGGCCCACCGGGAACGGGAAAGACGTCGACCATATTGGCCGTCGCGAGACGAATATATGGCGCCGAGTATAAAAAACAGATCCTCGAGGTGGGTGGCACGTCGCAGCGCGTCACGTTGTACGCTCTGACGCCTTCTCGTCAGCTGAACGCGTCAGACGACCGAGGAATCGACGTCGTACGTGAACAGGTCAAGCAATTTGCGGAAACGCGCACGCTCTTCTCGAAAGGCTACAAACTCATCATCCTCGACGAAGCCGACATGATGACGCAGGCAGCCCAAGCAGCGCTCCGACGCGTGATCGAACAATACACGAAAAACGTTCGATTTTGCATCATTTGTAATTATGCCAACAAGATTGCCCCCGCGATTCAAAGTCGATGTACGAGGTTTCGGTTCTCTCCTCTGCCCATTGCAGAGGTAGAGAAACGAGTGGATACGGTCGTACAAGCTGAAGGGTGAGTGACGACGAGAGGCCTGCACACAACTAGATCTGAACGCGCGTCAGGGTGAAATTGACACCTGAGGGAAAGCAGGCGTTACTTAAACTCTCAAAGGGTGATATGCGAAGGGCATTGAATGTTCTTCAAGCGTGTCATGCCGCCTATGACAACGTGGGAGAGGTCGAAGTCTACAATTGCACTGGAAGTCCACACCCAGTGGACATTGAGACGATTGTCAACTCTATGCTCTCGGATGAGTTTACGACCTCAATTCAGAGTATGTTATTTACCACCAATGTAGTCTAGACTGATGCGCATTTACACAGTGATTTCGGCCATGAAGACGGAGCGAGGTCTTGCCCTCCAAGATTTGCTTTCTGGGACGTACGAATATGTGGAAACGATCGACTTCAAGTCCCATGCCCGAGCATACCTACTGGATTTTCTCGCGACCGTAGAGTGAGTAACCACACGTAAACCTGCCGAGTCGTCTTTGAATTTTCTCTGCTGCATCCAGACATAGAATATCGACGGGGGCCAGCGAAAAGATCCAATTATCCGCGCTTCTGGGTGCTTTCAAGAACACTGTTGAATTGCAATCCAAATGATGAACGGGGCATAGTCTAATGCAGACCCCTACATGCTAGCGTGGTCTCTGCATGTATAATACGTAGTCCTTGAATGTTGAATTCTAATTATCACACCCGACCCTTCCTTATTGAAATGCTGAACCCCTAGTAATTGTGTTGATCCTGATCGGTTGAGATTACAACGACGCGCGTTCCATTATTTCCTCCAGGCTCGATGGTTCAGAGCGTAACGCAAAATTTAAGAACCATTCCTTGCTCATATAATTCCGAATACTGCCGAGGCTGTGGTCAGAGCTTTCCCAAGATGGTTTCAGAGTGCTTACCCATCAGCCAACAAGACAACGACATTCGCGCCCTCTGTCTCGGCAAGCTCGCGTCCTCGTTCGGACTTGAGCCAGGTTAGAGCACCACTGAGTGCACTGCCACTACTTCCCCCGACCAGGAGTCCCTCTTTCCTCATCAGGCTTTCCACGGCCTTGTAAGCGTCTTCGTCGGTCGTCTTTATCCAAGTATCGACGTCATCCCTTGAGAGGACTTGTGGAATGAAGTCGTAACCGATACCTTCTACGACGTAGGGTTTGCCGGTGCCTTGATCGTTGAGAGAATCGGGAAGCGCGAGAATGCTGCCAACCTACGCGTGAGGCGTTAAAACTACGACATATGTGTCGTAAAGAGACACGGACCGGATCAACACCAACGACAACGCAGCTGGGATTGTGGGCTTTCAACGCGCGAGAGACGCCTGTAATTGTGCCGCCGGTACCCGCACCGGCGATCAAAGCGTCGACTTTCGTGGAGGATGGTCTGGACGACGAGGAAGGAGTGGAAGTGACCGCATCGATGATCTCCGGACCAGTCGTGTATTCGTGGGCCAGTGGGTTATTCGGCTGGATGTGACTCCTGAGAACTGAAGCGACTTGAACGCACTGCAACACGTACATTACGGTACTGGTCGAGAATGACGGCATGAGGGATTTCACGCTGGAGTCGCTGGGCCACACCTGCAATCGTGAAGGAATTCAGCCACGGGGGGTGTATGTGATACGATGGAGGCTGCACCTATGTAGCTGTTGGGGGAATTCCACGGTTCCTCTGTGGGAGCGCGGATGACTCTGGCACCGAGAGCGCGCAAGAGAGCCTCCTTCTCTTGGGACATCTTATTAGGCATGGTTATGATAACCGAGTATCCCTTATCTAACGTATTCAGCGACGATTCAGGGATGAAGGAATTTGTCACGTACCTTTATGGCACCCGCCATGGCGAGACCGATGCCTGAGATGATTCGTTGTAGAGGGAGACGAGGGATGGGTGAAGGAACAGACCTGTGTTGCCCGAGGTTGGCTCGATGATGACACTCTTGCCGGGGACGAGAGTGCCGTCCTCTTCGGCGGCGAGGACCATGGCCTTTGCGATCCTATCTTTGACAGAGCCGCTGATAGAGAGACATTCGAGTTTGCCGACTGAGTAAGGGTTACGGATGCGAAGAGTGAGCGGGGAGCGAAAGACGGACGAAGGTTGCATTTGAGGCCATTAAGAGCAGCGATCTTGTCTAGCCGGATGAGAGGAGTGTTACCTACAGCGTCAAGGGCTGTGTCTAGAATTTGGCGAGAAGGGGCCATGGAAGCAGAAGATGAGGGAGAATGATGGCATCGTGCGCTTAAGTACAGTGACTCGGATCGGATCTCTCCGTCCGATTGGTGCTAGTATTAATAAGGCTACGTGTCATGCCATGCGCTTCAACATGTCCAAGTACAAGGGCCATTGGTTCCCTATCCATGTAGCAAGCTCCGCGTGGTCCCTGTACGCATCCCCCGTGTTGGGGTGAATGAAGACGCTGGTGGGGTCAGCAGGCAGTCGTGGACGATGTGAGACACATACTCGCAGGGACCGCGATTGACGACGAGCCAGGCAAAGAGGGCGCCCGTCTGGGTGGGAGTGAAGGTGTTGACCTGGAACATGGCGGTCGGATGGGGCCCTGGGGAGGGGTGAGTGACGGGGAGGGGGAGGAGGGAAAGGGGTACCGATGGGCTTGTCCCAGAGGCGGTATACGGGGAGCTGGGAGGTGTGGGAAAAGAGAAGGGGGGAGCGGATGGAGTGCTTGCCTCTGGGAACTCGGCGCGGATGCGGGAGTGGAGTTGCCTCGCATACTCTGATTGTTCGGGCGAAGAGTGCATGTAATATACTAAACGATGGTAAGCGAAGCCCTGAGAGAAGCACAGGGGGACTTGCTGTGGAAATCAAACCCGGCGGAAGGTATTATCGGTGGCGGGAGCTCGCTGTAGAGGGCGGGCTGCGGGTCGGCGGACATGATCGCGGCTTATCAAACGGAGGGGGTGGGAAATTGCAAGTAAACGCCTTTCTTTTCTTTCCTTTTTCCTTTACAATAATGTCGTCTTGGATAACCCGAAATCATCCAGCGCAGGACACGCATCAATTCCAAGTCCCTCTTTCTCCGCCAAAGCTGCCTTCGTTCAGAAACTCCACCCTCAAGGGCTTCCACTCCGTCTTCCACCGCAGACCCTCCCCCCCCCCCCCCCCCCCCCCCCCCCCCCCCCCCCCCCCCCCCCCCCCCCCCCCCCCCCCCCCCCCCCCCCCCCCCCCCCCCCCCCCCCCCCCCCCCCCCCCCCCCCCCCATTCCCCCGATGACGAGCAAGAATGCCCCGTCTGTCTCGAACCCCTCAGCTTCAGCTTCAGGCTCCCCGGCGAAAAACCCCACGTCGTCCCCGAGTGCGGCCACTCCCTCCACGAAGTGACATTTCCGATTCACCCCAACCTTCATTTACTCATCCCCCTCCACAGGCCTGCTTCACTGCTGTCTATGGTCCTCCCCCGCCCCAGTCCAGGTCCTCCGTGCCCCGGAAAGCCAACTTGGGCGTGTGCGGCGTCTGTCGTCGCCCCATGAAAGTCGCCGATGGCGATAACAACAAAACCAACAGTCAGTCTTCTCATCAATCCTCTGAACAGCCTTCATGAAACCTTCTCCAGAATTGGCCGCTCTCACAGGAATGGCCGACTCTGGTTCCCCTGGTGCTTATCCCGGTCGCGATACCTCCGCTTCTCGAAATCGCCGCGTTCCCGCCCCATCCACAACTTCCTCTTACAACCCCTTGGATGATGACCCCACCGATCTCGCCGTCTCTGTAAAATCAACTCCCAGTGATTCTCACTATGTCGTCGCTCCTTCCATTCAGGTCCGCCCCGAATTCTCCTCTATCGTCAGGTCCGGAGACGCCTCTCAACCCCTCACTTGTATCGTCGTCATCGAGCTTCCCCCCAGGCGCACCGCACCGCATATACCAGGCCCTTTACTACCCGATCCATTCCCAGTTCGAAATACCACTGCACAGAAAGACAACGAACTACAGCATTTATCTCCACGCACTTCAGAACGACAGCTCCCCCATTACCCCTCCCCCGACGGTTGGGCTCCTGCTTACAATGCCATCGACACAGAGTCCTCTCGGTATGTCCCCTCCCATCCACCCGAGGACGATTCCCCTTTTAGCGCGATCGTCGAAGATCTCAGAAACAGAATCATCGACTGGAAAGGCCATGCACTCTCCGGCCTTGGCCCCCTCCAGATGTACGATTTACTCTCCGTCCGTCGCGAAGCCCTCGTGCGCGAATTTTTCGTCTATCTCTTCAAAGAAGCCATCATTTGCGTAGTAGAGGAGAAAAAACGCACCCTCGGCCGCTTCTTGCCTTCTCCCGCTTTCAATGACTCTTCCACCGCCATGTCTGGCTCGAACAGCCAGTCCAAGGGTGTTCTCAGACTCAAGGGGCGTATCTACGTCCGGCACATCAAACAGATTACCGCCGGCACCGCCAGTGACCTGAGTCTCACGATCGAGATGGAAGACGAACGTTTGGATTCCTTTATTCTTGTCTTCAAAGATCGCTCCTCCCTCGACGCGTGGAGGACTCAGATCCAATCTCTTGTCACCTCTTTCCAGCAACAGCAATCAACGCAATCCCCTCCTGCTTTCGGTCGTGATTTGGACATTGAGGAATTTGGTGCTTCTGAAAAGGCGCGTGTGCTCAGCGGTAGCACCGCCTCTACTACGCCAAGCACCGTTGATAGTCTTCTCCAGGCATCTAATCGCTCTACTCTGTCGTCGGCTACGTCTCAAGGCTCTGTTCAGCAACGGACAATCCTGAACAAACTCCAGACCCTGAACGAGGAGGACTCTATGCTGCGCTATGATACCCGATCTTCCGGTGTTGTAACACCTCATGTATCATCAGGACCATCCAATTCCCTCGCTCCCCTCGCTCATCCACCCCTTGACCTGATCCTCATCGTCTCATTACCTCCTCCGAACGCACCTCGGAGCACCGCCGATCTCAAGTTACGTGTCATCAAATCGTCGCTCGACTTTATTCTTGCTTCTCTTGGAATAAAAGATCGGTTGAGTTTGGTAACCTTTGAGGTTGGAGCAGGAGGACGGGTACGGAAAACGCCCTACTTGTGCCCAGGGCGAACCCACAGCAAAAATAGATTGCAGAAATTCATTGACGAGATTGGACTTCCAGAGAGCAGTCAGGGCGAGGACGAGTTCTTGGTCAGGGCCTCCAAAGACGAAAAGACGGACGTGGTAACTGCTGTGAATCATGGTAAGTGATTTTTTCACGGCCGTGTACGTTGGTTTATCGCGCACGACAGGTCTCGACGTCGTGTTGCAACGCAAGTCACGCAATCCTGTCTCTGGGATGATACTTGTCAGCGACGCTTCAGACAGCACGAGACGTGCTCAGATGGATCTGGTTCTTGCTCGTGCCGAGGCAGCCAACATGCCTATCCATTCGTTCGGTTACGGTCGCTCGCACGACCCTGCATCTCTCTGGCTCATGTCCAACCATACCAGCGGAACATACACGTTTGTCAAGGATTGGTATGATCTTCGGGCGTGTCTTGCTGGCTGCGTTGGTGGCATGATGTCCATAGCTCTCCTCAATATGAAACTTCACATGAAGATTGTCGACGGCCAGCGTTTCCGCATCCGCAAGGTCTCTGGTGGACCTTCGTCGATTCTGTCCACGGACGGCCACAACGTCGACATTGACGTTGGCGAACTGCGGTACGGAGAATGCAAAGAAATGCTTGTTGAATGCGAACTAGATAATACCGAAAGTCGTCGTTTGGCAGCTGGTCAAAATAACCGTCGAACGCTCAACGCGACTGACCAGTTTGTGCAATCCATGGGTCTCGACTCACTAGCTATCGATGATTCACCGAATCTCGTGGACGGCATGATGGACCGAATGATTGATGAAGTGCCTGTATTCGAAGTGGATGGGTCTTTCTATGATCCTGCCGCAGCGAAGCAGGTGTCTCGACTTGCACATCCCGTACTGCTAACCATCACGCTTCTCCCTCTGGCTACGCCTGCCTCACCGAAGCTCCCAAAACCTTCGGACCCTGTCATCGTACGACGACGAATGGAGCTCCTTGCATCGGATATGATCACCCGTGCGCTCGTTCTAGTCTCGAGGAAAAACTTTCCTCAAGCGCAGAAAATTATGAACGAGACGAAACGCATTCTTCATACCGTTCTCCAAACTGTGTCCAAGACGCTGCCGACGCCCAACATCGACGGTACCACCGTACGCAACCGCAAAGAAATACTTACTCTTGCGGCAATTCGCGCGATGCAAGCTATCCTACAAGACCTTCAAACGTTGTCGGAGGCGCTGGATGAAAACGTCGAGTTGTTTGCTCACGATCAGCGCAACTTTGGCGCACAGCAGGTGAGCATGAGGTTGTACTTGTCTCGAACGTGAGCTCAGAATATGGATAGGCGATGATACTACGCGACCAAAAGAGTTGGAGCAATCGTAGCGCTACGGAGCGTCTGTTTTGGACCATGGATAATTCGATCGAGCTGGTCTCCCGGAGCACCGACTGGATCGCACGAGATTAACGTCTTATTCTTTGGTCAATCCCTTGGTCGTCTTGTTCGCCGTGTGTAATCTATCGCCAGCGCCCCGCATTGTCACTCTTTCGAATGCTTTTTTTTCGATCGCGCCTCTTTACGATTCCCTACTGTACGTGCCTGTGTCATTGTAATCTCCGTCGGGCTGCATATTCGCAGCCCTACCCTGGATGTTTTAATCTATTGGCTCTCGGTTGTAGGTTACCCCATCCTCGGACATTAGATTTTCCTGTGGAATCTGTATTTCATCGCGTACGAATACTTTTTCCTGGAAACCGGGGAGTAATATTACTCGTGTGTTTTACTGTCGGTATCATTATCGCTCGTGACTGGATGAAAGCTTGCGTGCTCCGAATTGATATTATGCGTATCCAAGCCGCTGTTGTTCCTCCTTGTCCCGTTCCAACCGTTTGACCTTGTTCTCCGTCTCCGTGAGAACGTCGTCCCAGGCGACGAAAAGTTCCGAAAGCGTGTCGACCTAGAAAAAACGATCAAAACACGCGCGTGGCTTCCGACAACGCAAACGCACATGCGTCGCATGACGTTCCACCAGGGCCGCGATCCGTCTCTCTAGCAAAGCGGCCAGTTCCATGTCTTCTCGCTGCGCTCGAACGAGCGCGTCCAATCTCGGCTGCAACGCCTCGCAATCTATGCAGGAAGCGATCGACGACGACGACGAGGTGCGAACGAAGCGCTGCACGACTTACCCGCGAGCTTTCCGGCCGACAAGACCCCTTTTTGCTCGAGCAGCTCGATCTCGCGCATGTCGCGGTCGGCCGCGCGTACGTCCGGTTCCACGTCGACGAGAAACGCCTCGAGCTCTTCCGGAGACATGCCTTCGTACGTCGGCGCGGAGGGCAGCGCCGAGAGCGCGAACGCGGGCGTGAGCCACTGTGCATGCCGGTCGTCTGTGAAAAACGCGTCG
>JBBPMJ010000576.1:0-20918 GCA_038090255.1 Austroboletus niveus | reverse complement strand
GTGGCAAAATTCAGTCACCACCGGTAGATATATTCCATGCGTTGATTGCAATCAGTGTTCACTTCGGGGTGGTTTATATTATGAACCGCGCGTCGATCTGCAATGCGGAGCAAGGAATGGAGTCAATCTGACGTCAAATTACTCTACGCACCTTGAAGTCAATATCCGTCACAAAGGGTTGTCCACCCTGGACCGCAAGGGTTTCGCCGCACCTTCCATTGAATCGACTCGAAAAGTGTTACATAGTGGCTTTCGCGTAGGTCAACTAGAGACATGTCAGCTTTGTAAGCTACATTATGTTTCACATTTCGGAGCCCAGTCACTGATCGACTTGCAGTGGCTAATAAAAGTAAAGTGTGTAACCTGCGTGAGCCATATAAAGCAGGTCCAATCAGGTTTGCAAGCCAATCATGTTTTTTTCGGTTGAAAGTTGAAACCAGAATATGTAGCCCGACAGTCTTGCGGACCTTTTTCTCCCCGGTTACCAACTACTCCAGATTCGGCGCAGCCTTGAAGTAGTGTGGTACAACTACAGTGTAGGAACGAGTGAGCAAAACAGACGACGACGAGAAGAAAACTACTTACCACGGTAGAAATATCCTGCAGGACGTCACGATAGTTTTTGTATTTATTTATTGCAAGATCAATGGTAATGGTAATTTTACAAGCGACCGTGTAGTTTTCTTTCACAGCGGAGGCAGGCCAGATAAGGGTCGACAGGACGAGATCTTCAGGAGCGAGTGCAAGTGCGACATTTAATCGCGCTTTCTTTCAACGGAGTCGCTACGGAACGATGCATACACTGTCAGAGACAAAACTGGAACTGGACCAGGTATACAGAAGGACTGAGGACGGGTACAGGAAATCTCTACCGGCCCTGGCAGGTTGACCTCGATTACACGTGATCTGAGTGTAATCGTCTGAATGCGTTGACGTACAGCACTCAGCTCCAGCGGCAACAACACATTCCCGACCCGGATTCACGGGATATCTGTCCGACTTTTGCCCAGTTGCACTCCCATATCGAACTATTTGTAGACAGTACTTCTATTATAGCAAATAAGAACTTCGAGCAAGGCCGGGAGTATGGTATTAGACGCCAGAGGTTTCTTCCAAGTATGTATGATTCAGTGAATGTCATATCACGTCGGCTCACCAAATTAAAGCAGTGTGAAGCTAGACGATATGTGCGCCCAAAACAGAGTAAACAGGTCGAAACTCATCCATAAAAAGGGATCCCCCTAGAATATAACTTTCAATTAAAACCTGTCGACTTCCACACCAGAGTCGGAGTCAGCAGAGGTATCTGTGACCTTGGGTTTGCTCGCGGCTAACCCATAGGCGTTCTTGTAAAAGACAATGTTCCCTTCATCTTCAACAAACTATAACATCCATCAATACTTCGTACGCGAAATCAAATGTCCGACGATACCTTGCACTCCTTGAAAACCCGGTAAACTTCGCTCCACCCGCCTGGGGCTCCACTCAAATCAACGCCGGCCTGCTTCAAACGCCGATGAAGAGCATCAGAAGCTTCCCACCTGCGCAAGGCGTTCAATATCAGGAACAGGCAATGTAAAAAGGTCTTACGCGTTGTAATGGGGGATCTTGCTGGAAACGTGGTGCAAGACATGAGTTTCAGAGATACCATGAGTTGCGTGGGCACCAATCCAACCCATAATCTTGCCACAGTCACCCAAAAGATTGCGATCGAGTGTAGCCAAGGCACCACGAGGGAACGTGAACTCCGATGCACGGTAATGAGGAAGAATGGGGTCGGTGTGTTGAAGGAATGTGATCAGAACCAGCCAGTGGTTGACCCTGGAACGACTGATCAAAAAAGGAAGAGCGTGGGAGTATATGGCTCACCACAAGTAAGGAACGAGATAAAGACGGAAGACATTCCAGAAACCGAACGTATAAACGGACCCAAATATCCCGGCCATCCACAAGAGAATGCCGATGTCAGATACGATGATTGAACCATATTGGTGAGGGGCAAACATGACGGCCTTGGGATCAAAATCTGAGTAGACTTGATTCAAGTTCCCCTTACTCGAACATGGATCACTTACGGTTGGTGCCCCTGGGGTATCGCCTTTGCCCAGAAGCGTTTCGGATCAGGTATGACGGCCATCCCGCAAACTGGCAGGGAAATGAATTAGCATACATGTAAAAGAATCTGAATTAATGACATACCAGAATACCGGCAGAATAAAGCATTGCACCAATCGGAGAATCACCAAGAGCATCCCAAAGTTCACTTTTAACCTTGTCGCTCACGCTTGAGCCCAAAATGTTCTCTTGCGTGGGATCGAAGGAGGGCAGCTTGAGTTGAGAACGGGTCTTTGGAACAAACACCTGGTCTTGAGTCATATGACCGGTCGAGGCATGGTGCTTGGCGTGCGTAATTCTCCAGGAGTGATATGGAACGCCCAATCTCAAGAATTTCAAATTCAAAATCAACCACGTGACACTCTTGGTGGAAAAATGAACTCACGCAGAATGAAGCACCCAGCCCACGCTGTTATTGATGAACTTGGACTCGGAGAATGCTTGATGGCCACACTCGTGTGCTACGACCCAGAGACCAGTGGCAAAAAGACCGGACCAAAATCCGTACAAAGACCACAACGAGAATCGCGCTACAGGGTAAAGAACGGGATGAGGCAAGGAGATTGCCTCGGGAGTAATGAAACCATCCAGGAATGTAGCCGTTTTGTAGATACCACCAATGACAATACAATCCCACACGCTATCGCGAAAAAAAACACGCCTCAGCAGGAGAGAGAGAGGGGGAAAAAAGGGATAGCATACACGTAGAGCGACGAACGAAGGGCGGAGCGTTTGAAGCAGTGCGAGCTGTACTGAGTGAGGTCGCTGTGAAAGAGTGGCAGTGGCAGCACACGTACGGGATGACACTCAACAAGTCTTTGATAGTAAGGTCTGGAATGGTAACCTCGTTCTGCTTGGTGGTCGTCACGCCATTCTTGGTTTGAACACTCATGATGATCGTTTTCGGCGTAAAGAAGGTAGTCTATGCCAGGCGTTCCGGAAGGTCGTCACGAAGGGGGTTGACAAGAAAGAAGATTTTCGAAGCGAGCCCATTTTATTGAAGAAAAAAATGCTAAGCACCGGATTTGGCCGGATTCGCACGCGAGAAAGAACCGAATACCGTGATATTACATCCGATCAGACCTCTGGGGCACGCCATCATGAAACGGCCTGGTCATGACAATTGGCCAAAAATTTGACCCCTATTTTTATTTTTCTTAGACAGATGGAATGGCTCGCTTCGAACGAAAAAGCTTGGTACCAAAGAACTGTCCCCATCATCGCGCGCGCAGTGGAATCTACCGATATCGCTCACTATAATATCCATCAGCGAAGTGGGAACTTGAAGATGTTGCAAGTTAAGTACTTACAAAATGCATAGCTAACCACTCTTCTGAAACTCTGACTCGGACTAGCAACATTCTCAGTGTCGCCGCCGGTTATGTCAGTTGAGGTGGTTTAGCCTGGACTGACCATTGAAGTAGAGTACTTATTCTGTTGCCTGAGAACAGCCTTGATGTGATGCTTGCCATGGCATTTTCCAAACAAGAAACACTTGATCTACATTGGGAAGACTGTCTTACTTCATCACAGGACGACCAGATTAACGAGACCCCAACACAAAACCAAATTCGAATAGCATCAGATCTATCAAGATGAAAAAGGTCAACTCAGTGCTTGCAGCCGTGCTGCCAGACCCTCGAGGAAAGCAAAACCGTCCTTCGTAATCGTACGACTACTGCTTCTGTGAGTCACGGCCCCAAAGTCTGCCACCATCCGTCCAAGCGCTTTATTATCCGGTGCCTTCTCCACCTGTCGCTTCAGCCTCGCGACCAGGTTTAGCTTCACATAGGTTGGCTCGGGATCGCCAGCTTGTTCCATATTACTATTCCTCGCCCGCGATGTTCGTATCGGTTCCTGCATCTTAGTCGGATCACTGAGTTGCTTGTGCAGCGTGTCCAGAAACGAAAAGCCTTCTATAGTCAGCGATTTCGACGTCTTTGTCTCCTTGAAAACTGTCGCGAACTCTGCCACGATCTTCGACAAGGCAGCGTTATTTGTGCATTTTGACACTGCAACTCGCAACTGCCATAGTCGATCTGACTTCTTGATTTGCACAGGGGCGCGTAGTGGCTTGTTCTTCTGTTGCTCAGGGGTCCTTCGCCCTCCAGTGGATTCATTCGTGAGATCGATGAGATCGCTCTCTTCGCTCGTATCAGTGGACTTTGGTACCTGTATATCTGGGGTGGGTTTGTTTGTTTGGTCCGCGAGAACCTGCCGTTGATTGAGCTGCAACTTGGCAAGATCCTGGAGCACGTTCTCTATCTCCGAGCCCGTGCATACGGGACGTTTGGGCGCCCTTCGTGAAACCTGTTTTGCCTGAAACCCGTGTTACTCATCCGCAATAAAAGTGCAAGTACATTAGGTAACAACACACCTGCTGGGGGGGTGGAGGCCAAATGAACTTATCAATGTCCGTAAACCCATTCTCGTGGGCCAGCTCCTTGAACTCGTTCATCCAGTACTCGTAATCGGGCCGCTGAGCAAACTTCAGTCGTCGACAGTACCTAAGGAACTCTTCAAACTCTGAGGGCATCCCGCGGCAAAGGTCCTCCGGAAGAGCGGATTGTTTCGCCCGTTTTAGGCGCGTGTGCTGCTCCTCTGTCTTAGGTAAACCATCGCGGGTCCAGGGAAGTCCACCAGGGGTGAGAAGGTGGATGAACATCAGCGCCGCGGCTTCAAGGTCGTCCCGACGAGACGGCACTGCAGCACAATTTATGGGGTACAGACCGGTAAAAGAGGCCTTGGTACTAACCCTTGCCTTTACAGTGGACTCCGACCGATGTGAACCAGTAATTCCCGATAAAATCTCTCTTGACTTTGGAATCGGGAATGTGACGACGTGTATGGGGATCGACGTAGCGCTTGGAGAACCCGAAGTCGATCATGTATATCGTGGTACCGTTGGGTGTGTATCCAAGTGCACAGTTTCCTAGCTGAATGTCACGATGCAAAACTTCCCGGTTATGCATCGTCTGAAGCCGTGATATCTACAGCGATGCAAGATCAGTGGATACTATGGGACATCTGGCGCAGCTACAGTACCACTTGATAAGCGATCGAGCAAACACTCCGCAAATCCATAGTTTTCTTGCCGCTGTCTCGGTATATTCTATCTAGACTCGACCCAAGTAGACTGATGGCAAGATAGTGCCATTTGTCCTGTTTTCCAGATGCTAGTAGACGCGGCATGCCCTCTCCGCCTTGCAACAATGGATAGATGTGCTCTTCATACCGATTAGTAGGGCACTCGTGATTGATGTCTTGCACCTTGAGCGCAACCCATTCTCCATTGAACACGTTAGAAGCGCTAAATATACAGCCTGCGATGTTTGGATTCCACAACGATGTCTAGAAAGAACGACCAAAAAGCTTACCAGAGTAACCAGACCCCAATCGCGTGTGCAACCAGTAATTACCGAGACGACGTGGTATCTGGTCGTACCTTGAAGTCATTGTAACTGCCACAAAATGTCTACAGGGATTGTCGAATTTAGCTGGCAGATGGTTTTAAATGAGAGAAAGAGTCTGAGTGAAGTGCGAAACACGGTGTGGAAGTTGTTCAATTTCTAGGACGCGTCTATCACGTGATGGAACTGCGTTCCACATGAGTAAATCAGAACAAACAAAATTAGTTTTTCCAAATCTTGTCTGGGCCCGACTCGGAGAGAATACAAATTAGTACTTTCGATCCATACACAACATCAATCAAGGTACCACAACACTGCCGCCTTCACCTCGTCCACCCACTCCCTCACCACCGCCTCACTGTACACATTACTATCGAAAAAGGCATACATTTTCAGCTTCCCGCGCCAGGTTTCTGCCCCCAGATTGATAACCCCTGGGTATGAATTGTTTAGTGTCTTTGCGCATTCAACCACAATTGTCGAGGCTATGTCCACTTCAGGGACTGTCGGAGCACAGGGCGAAGGAACGATATAACCCGCTTTGGATGGATGCGAAACAGGAGAGTAGGGCGAGAGCGGATGGGTGGAAGGTAAGGGATACTCGAACGGGAATATTACATCCGACTAAGACCACAGTGTTGTCAAAAAGGGCAATTGGGAGAAACAAAACCAGCGTACGTTACCAAGGCTAGACCCCGTATGAGCCTTTACATGCGTAGGTGGCGTTCCCAGTTCCTTCCGGATATTCGCCTTCCCATTTCCAGCGCCGACATTCTTTGTAGCCAGGGTTAGTAGCACCTCGGTGATAAAACCAAAGAATACATCTTGAAACTCGTAGAATAACGGATGGCTGAAAAACGCTGCAGCTTGCTTCTTGACCAATCCTGCCCGATGAAGGAACCGGTCGAACGTAAGCAGATCAGAGAACGGCGGGGCATCATTTGGCAATGCCCGTTCTATGTCATCTTCACGGACCGTCCCGCCAAGCGTCATGAACGGCAGCTCGTAATTGTATGTATGGATGGACAGCATAAATTCACCCCCACCACCCTTGTTGAACCAAGCATTGTCTAGATACGGGCGAATGTTGATCTGGCCTTGATTGATATGCGGCTGCCTCTTTCTAAACGTCCACTCCTCTTCCGAAATCTCGCCTCGGAGGTACATTCGGTAGAGCACCCGAGTCATCGCCACCTGAGCGAGTGGCAAATAAGCATTCCCAAACGTGATCTTGTGCTTGCGACAGTTGACAATCACTGCCACGTTCTCCTCCGGTGTAAGCAATGTCTCGACGAGGGCTGAATGTGACGGATCTTGTGGGTAGGTAACCCTACGAGGAAGGCCGTGTCCCCCCTACGATATCATCATGACCACGGATTCGTCAACCTTCTCTATGCAAAGCGAGAAAGAACCCACAATATTCCTTGAAAACCTTTTTCGCATGATCGTGGCTGCGATAGCCTTTCGCCACTTTCGCCTTGCAGGACTGAGTGCTCGCAAATACTCGGGGTAGAGCTCTGCCACGGGGACCACCATCGCCAATCTGTCCTCGAGAGGTACCTGGGCAGGCTCTGGCTGTGAGCTGCCTCTTGCGAGCGCGTCCAAGAAACACCGGACGATTGCCCTGCTCGATGCCCCATCCGCCACGCAATGCGACATGAACATCGTCACGTACAGGACGTCTGCCCTGGATTCCCCGGCCTCGCGGAAAATGCCAACTTGGACGAGCAAGTCGTTGGAGAGCGGACGAGGACCATTTATGATCGCGGTTGCCCGCTCTTCGGCCTCTGCAGCATTCGCCACCTCCCCAAAAAAGACGATCTCGCCAGGACGGAGGACGGAAAGGTCGCATTCACGGACAAGGAAATGGGGGTGGCTACTCCCGTCTTGGTTGCCTTCGTCTTGATCGTCCTCGGAGTCTGCATCAGGACTCTGCGCCTTCCATTGTACAACAGCACCTGCGAGCGGGTGGCGCCTCTTTGTGGATAACCAGGCACGCACAATATTGTCTTCGGAAAATAAATCTGCGTCTTGAATTCCGTTCGAGAGACGAATTTCGTTGTATCGCAGAATGTCTGAGTGACCATGAGGAAGACCCGACAAGAGCAAGCACCATTCTGGCTTTCCTAAGGGACGTTGAAAGGTGCGACCTTGTGTGGGATGCTTATCGACCAACATCCAGCCAGGCATCTGGATGAAAATGAACTTGAACAGAGAACGGAATTGAAATTCAGCCAACGCTTCATGTCATAGACACTTAAGTCGGCGATTCCTCGGGTGCGAATAACATCAATATGGATCTATCTGAGTCCTTATTTTGTTCATTTCCAATTGAGTGATCGAGTGATGATTCCCGAAGTACCATATGGATCACGTTTCAGCAAATCCTCCCATCAAGGAGCAACATGACTCTTTCTCTGCTTAACATGAGAGATCTCTTGCACTTGTGCAAACTCAGCGTCCATGACTGTGTGTGAGGGTACATAGCTGGGGCCAAGCTGGTTGGTATGTAGAGAGCAAAGTAGATACACACTGCCTACTAGCACTGACATTGCAGTGTTTTTTTTTTCCTCTCCGACTTATTGTACTAATCCAAATCTGTAGTCCCGACATTCTGCCACATTCTGCCACAGTAATTATTGCCATTGGAATTCCGCCAATAACACTATTTTCTCGAACTCCGCTGTGGCTGAATCTTCAGGTGCGTCTACACTGCCACGCGATTTCCGTACATTCATGAAAACGGCTGCAAACTATACACACTTACTCGTACACCTTTTGCACACGATAACACGTCTCACAACCCCTTTGCTGATTTCTCTGACAGCTCTGTCGAAAGCTCTGCAGCCAACTTGAGTGCACGAGGTGTGTCGAATTTGTTCATGACGACTTCCACGAGCTGAATTTTTCCAGCGCTGGAGAACTCGGGATCATCCAGCAACTCTTCCAACTCAACCTTATTGCGAACAGTATAGGACTTTGACAGTGCGCCGTTGACATCTCCGAGGGTTGTGAGGAGCGACGTCCATTTCCTAATGACCGGTCAATTCCAAACCTACTAGCGGAAAGGTATCGTGGCTGACCAATCAACAATGTCATTGTACTTCCTGTCGGAGAGTTAGTTCCATCTTTCAAGCGAAAGAGAGCATTTGCAAACCTATTCATGCCGTGAAGGTTTCTCTCGATATTATAACCACCATTGTTGATCAAGAAAATGATTGGAGTGAGCCGATGGTGAACCATAGTGGAGAGTTCTTGAGCAGTGAGTTGCCTGAGGATTGATCAGGACGCGGTCGGTAACAGAGGCCACGGTCAACGTACATGCTGCCGTCTCCAACGAAAAGGATAACACGACCAAGATCCATGTCACGGGTGGCGAGGGCCGCTCCCAGAGTACTTCCTATAGGATCTCAATACTTCATTCCCGCAAGTGTCTGTTTCGATTTCTTACCAACAGACCAGCCGATACTTCCATACAATATCTGACTTAAGAATAAAGTCTCTTCGGGTAGAGGAACATCCAAGATACCAAAATTCGACGTTCCTGACACGGCAATCAGCCGGCTTTATACGAACATGGATAATTGTGCACCTGTCTCTGCGACAACCACATCCTGCTTTTTGAAGAACTTGCCGACTCGAGCCCAGAAGTAAGCTTGTGTTATATCATTTGTCTCTTCCACGGGGACTTCCAACTTGAATTTCGGGACGACAAGTTCACTAGCTTGATACCGGTTATTCTTCAAGCGGGCGGTGAGCTTTGGAAGTAAGAACTTCATTCCGATCCCTGGGAAGTGCGCGTGGCGCACGAGGGTATGATCAGAGTGCAGCTAAAGTTAATAAGTCAGAATCACCCCAAGCTCGGACACAAAAGTAATCTTACTTCGATGACATGAGTAGTTGGAATTCGATATGTGAACATCCCAGTGTTGAAATCTGATTTCAGCGCGCCGATAGATAGGATCAACTTAGCACTTTCTACTCTTTCCTTCACCGCAGGATCGCTGATGGACCCTATGTAAATCTTCGATGCAAATATTAACGATAGATCAGGGGAGAGAAGCAGAAGCATACACCGCCGTATCGATCGTACTCCTCGCTGATCGTGGCTTTGCCCATCGGAGTTGAGTATACGGGGAAACGTGTAGCAGTGATCAAATCCTTTACTTCATTCTGCACATCGTGCCGAAGCACGCATGCATCGACAAGAATAATGATATTGCTTTGAGCTTTATCAATACTCTTGGTAATCTCATCCAGTACGGCGTCTTCCACTGAAGGGTCGTTTGGAGGAGGAGCACGGGACAACGGGATCTTCAGCCTCTTGGCCGAGATTGTCTCAGATACTATATCGGTCGGAAGTTTCAGATAGACAGGTCCAGCCTGGTTGCCAATCAAACACCATCTCGAACGAGTAAAGCAAGAACATACGCGGTTAATGCAGTCAGTGAGAACACGATCGATTTCCACGGCAGCATATACCTTGCTCATCAACATTGCCTGGGACATGGTGACCTGTTCCGCGGCTTTGGTGTAGACATCGAACCTATTCACGAGAGTAAATAACATATGCATTTTCAAATTAGATTTTACAGTACCTTCCATTACCCAGAGTATGATGGAGCAAAGGTTTCTCCTTAAGTTGAATGGTGCTGGGGACCCCAACTATATGGAGTACTGGAACGATCTCGGAGAGTGCTGAATCGCATATGAGAATCAAAAGCATAAGGTGAGTTGCGCAATCTACCGCCCGCTATGCCATTAATGGCGCTCAGCTCTCCGACACCGAACCTTGCAGAGGGTTAGTGTTATCGCAGGAGCAATAGAGTATATCAAGTACGTTGTAACGACTACCCCAACGCTATGCGGCTTAACCCTTGCATATCCATCAGCAGCGTATGCCGCATTGAGTTCGTTACTACGACACGTCAGAGAGCGGCCCTCGACACAAGAAAAATCTATACCAATTTCCGATCCACTGGATGTTGGGGTGATCTTCTACGTAATCCTTGAAATTTTTGAGAAGATCAGGCAAAGCATACGACATTCAAGCGCACCAGAAACGCTGAACTGTGTGTGAGTGTTATTTCAAACGCGGGCGAACCAAGAGTACATACGCATGTTGAAGTCGCCGGGAACGCCAAAGACGGACTGAGAGAAAAAGGTCGACGTTGTGTCAGCAAGAGGCATAGAACCGATTTACCGTCACTCCAAGCTGCTCCAGCCTGGTTAGGAGATAATTCGCGACAGTGGTCTGCTCATCGTCTTTGGTCCCGACTGCGAGGGAGTGGAGCTCCTTGCGAAGTCCGGCGACCTCGGATTGAAGGTAAGTCACAGTAGTGTCTGTCATGGAATTGGTTACGAAGAGAGAAGAGGGGTGAAGATGGGTTTCTTTATATTCCTGAGAGATATGACGTTTATCAAGACTGAGTAGCCCCTGAGTAGGCTTATTTGAAAAGCCGTCCATTCTTCCGCAAGAACACCCATGTACAGCAGATCCTCCCACTCTCCTTCAGCCCAGTTTGCCCGCCTTTTCGTTCCTTCGTGAGAAAATCCCCTGTCGACTCGGTCAGCGGTTGCTGGCAGCAAGCTACTCTGACCCACAGCTTCTTGTAAACTGCAGTCGCAGCCTTGTTACCCGCGAGCACCGTCAACGAAACGCGCTGGATGCCGAGGGCTTCAATTGCGTATCCAATCATGAATTTGGATGCTTCCGTTCCATAGCACTGTCCCCAGAACTTGGGATACGTGGAGATGCCAAACAATCCCGTCTCTGTTCTTGGGCTCTGACACCTTTATACTGCATTGTCCCACGAACTCCTTTGTATCTTTCAGGATAATCGAGAACCAGATCGTCGAGTTCTCAGCTTTCCCCTTGAGAAATTCCTTGTACTTTTCCGGACGGGGCGCGGTAGGTTCTGCTGTGATGAACCGCTGGACGCGAAAGTCATTGCGCATGGAATACAAGTGTTCAACGTCGTCATCTTGGAAACCGCGGAAAAGAAGCCGCTCAGAGATAAACATGGCAGAATTATTGATCGATGAAATCGTTGAGCTGAATATTTGGAGCGACCGGTAAATGGACGCGGGACCGCGGGTAGTTATCACCGTTGAGCACCATCGAAGTTTCTCCGACGGTGACAGTGGATGAAATGATAGCCGACGGGCGCCGTGACTTTGCGGCGCCATGCAAGCTTCTTATGACTGTAAGGAATTCTCCGACACGGTGCCTTTTGTAGAATCCAGTCAACTCTAGAAGGATGAAGACGAACCGCCCGCATATTACCTGAAACAGGGCTCGTTGATTTTCCCTACATATCGGCCCTAGATTAGCTTCTGTCGGTCTCAACGACAACGGCCCCTAGTGCCAATGTCATATCAACTCTCCTCTGGTCCTCGGACTCCAGACTCTTGTTGGCCATGTTGCTGTGCACTGTCATATACGTAATTTGGAGTCTTACTGAAACCCATCAAATGCTGACATGCAGGGAGAGTTCGATTCGTGACCGCGGTCCAGTGCAGCACTCAGGTCTACTTTCCTGGTACCAAACGATCCATTCAGTTGTGCGACGACGAGTCATGTCTACATCCTATAGTCTTTTGGAATGGTCCCCAGTCCTCATAGGTAAGGAAACCACTGCACTGATATATGTTATCTGGAGATTGACGGATCCGACAGGGTTCATATTTTCCATGTTGTACGTGCATGTATTTGAATACATGCCCTCCTCATAACCTCATCTTTGCAGTATGTATGGGACTACATTGGGCCAGTCGATATACTACTCTTTATCGTTTCCGAACGATCCCGGCGTTATTAAAACATTGGTGCGCACTTTTTGCATTTTTCTAGTCAACGGGTGTCTGATATCGGATCCGTAGGTACTTGGGATGTTGTAAGTTGTGTTCCCGTATATTTTCACCATGAATTGACATATCGTTCAATTCTAGCTTAGCTGACACTGCTCATCTGATTGGAAGTACCCAACTCTTTTGGACCTTCTTCGTATCATGTCATAACAGCTACACATGGAACTGTAATTATCACTTACCCTGGTAAGCACTGGATCATCTACGATGCGATGGGCTTTAATCTTCGTGACTACCACTGCCAGGGGTGGGCTTGTGAGTCCTAAGCGGTTCATTCTCCAGTACTTTGTATCATAACCTTTAGGGCCAAAGGCTATGACAGTCCTGAACGTGAGTTCTTATGCAAGCTTGTCGTTTTGCGCTCACTGGTCATCCACCAGTGCATCATCTGCTTTGTTGTACAGTGGTCTGTGAAAACTTTTGGCGTCATTTGCTTATTCTGAAAAATTTGCAGTTTTTACTGCAATCGCATATGGACGAGTGAGTCGTCAATACTGTAGAA
The DNA here is from genome assembly GCA_038090255.1 of Austroboletus niveus. Lineage (NCBI taxonomy): Eukaryota > Fungi > Basidiomycota > Agaricomycetes > Boletales > Boletaceae > Austroboletus > Austroboletus niveus. The sequence goes on along the minus strand of JBBPMJ010000576.1, from coordinate 8,021 downwards.
CTCCTGTACCAAGTGACGTCTTCATAGTAAGCGGAAAGAACAAGCTTCTCACTTTTGCAATTGTCAGTCCCAATGTCACATTGTGTGGCCTGATATCTTACTTGTTCACAGCTCTTAGCAGCATTTTTGCAATTTGGTAGTAACCCATCATCGATATATTGAGCTCATTCTTACTTATTGTTTTTCACGGCTTTATCAGGTTCTGGTGTATGTAGGTACACTATCTGGTTGATTTGGAATGACTGAGTGATTTCGCGCTAATAGGGTACAACGTCGACGTGTTTGTGCAAGTTTTATTGTTCACCCTGACCAAGGCTGAAGGATCACATTTATAGCGCTCGCGTTGGTTCCGTCCAGTATTTATTTCAGTGTCCGGTGAGCTGTGCATGTTACGTGGCCTTTTTTTCGACTGCTAACTATCATACGACGCCAGTTGATAATACCAATCACCGTAGCGGGAACTCTATGCGACCTTCTCATCGTATTCAGCATCTTCAAATATATGTGGAAATCTGGCTTCCGAAGGCGGCGTACTGTCATCCAGGATCTGGCTGTAGTCTTCCTTAACATGGGTATTTTCACTGGGTAACCTGGCATCAACCTTTTTTTATCATGTCGTCACTCATTCTTGTTTCAGCATAATATCGTTGACATCGTTTATCATGGTAATGTCGAAGGGCTAGTCAAATGCATGACGACTGACCAGCTAATCTAGTTTGCTGCACAAGGCAATGGCTATTGGATAGCCTCGATTGGATTGACGATCAGTCAAAGTGAGCACTTCAACGCCCGATGGTGCGATACTGACTTTTGATAACCTAGGTCAGATGAACTCCATGATGGCCGTGTAAGTTAACATGTCGCTCGTGTCTTCCAGTCTGAACGACTTGAGCAGTCTTAATGCCAGAAGAGCCATCCGCGAAAGGGATGTGAACGTCTGTGAGTTATCTACCCCTACGAACGAACTTTTTTCCCGTCTCGGTGGATTGACAAGTCATTGAACGTTGAACGTTGAACGTATGGACCATCGGATCGTATTCCTGTCTTCGGTACCGTAGCTCGTCAAAATACCATCTTCCCAGTGGTGATCGCCACCATCATCGTCATCTTTGGAAAATACGGAAATTGAAAGAAGCCGCTCATTGGGTTGACGGAATCGATGGGCTGAATAACTATATAACCGTCACCGCAGGCACGGGGCTCTGCTGAAAAGCCTGACGACTCTATTTCAGGTATACGCCTGTGCCGCTGCGGACCTAGGCCTATTTTGACACAAGAGGCGTACCCGTGTTCATCCTTGCCCACTCGTCGTCAAGTATACCCATGTATATCATGTCCTCCCAATGACCCTCGACCCAATTGGCTCGTCTTTTTAGACCTTCCTCCTTGAATCCACTTATCAAACAAAAGTTAGTAAAGGGTCTGTTTAGCAGTATCTTCCTCACAGGTTTTTGTAAAGGGAGATTGCGGCCTTGTTTCCCTCGAAAACCTGCAGGGACATTCTTTGGAGTCCCAACGCTCTGAAGGCATATCCAATCACGAATTTGGATGCTTCCGTCCCATAGCCTGCACCCCAAAACTTGGGGTGCAGGACTATACCAAAGAAACCGTCTCTGTTCTTGGGTTCTTGAACCGCGATCTGACATTGACCCACGAATTCCCCCGTCTCTCGCAGTACGAGCGTAAAGTTCATGGTGCATTCTTCGGCTCTCTTTTTCAGTAGCTCCTTGAACTTTGTGGGACGGGGTACAGTGGGTTCGTTCGTGATGAAACGCTGTATCTGGGCATTGTTATGCAATGCGAAAAGATCGTCAACATCCTTGTTTTCGAAACCGCGAAGCAAAAGACGATCGGTCGTGAACATGAGCGCGAGCTTGAAGATGGGTGAGAATAAACACGAGAACTTTGGCGCGCATGGGCTGTATTTATATTTCCACTAGGTGGACATCCTAATCATTAGCTGCCCTCGAACTTTAATTGGGCCACTTGGGGAACAGGTGTTCTCGGAACGATACAGCCCCTAGTCGAGTAAATTTAAGTAAGCAGTAAAATGCTGTATTTTTGAGGGTGCATGCATCATACCATATCATGTCATAAAACAAACGAGGATGACCATGGAAAGAGCATGCAGAGAAGGGATATGCGAGGGGATCTGCGGAAAAATACATTTATTCTTCTTCCTCCTCCTCGGCTTCTTCTTCTTCCTCCTCTTCCTCCTCCTCCTCCTCGTCTTCTTCCTCCTTTGCGGCCTCAACAACAGCAGTTGCGATTCGATCCAAGTCGCGTTGGCCGTCCTGGGTAATTCTCCGACCACCGTTATCGGTCTGTTCGAGGACACCGATCTTTTCGAGGGATTGGCATATCTTGCGTTGTACGGACGAGGAGGCATCTTTATGATGTGAAGGACGGTTACCACGCCTATTCCGGCCACCGTGAAGTTTTGCGAGTTTTCCGATGCCGACGTCCTTGCGAAGGTAAATGTGCCGTGCGACAGCAGCTAGAGAGAGATTGGGCGGGCAATATTTCGAGGAGGGAGAGATTGTTACCTGCACGAACGTAGTACCAGTCGGCGTCATATGGCGCGAGCTCCTTGTAAGAGCCAGTTTTGACGATGTCGACCCATGTTGGGACCTCGAGCTTGCCGGAGCGCTTGAGATGGGAAGCGTATGCTGTGATGAAGGCCTCTGCGCTGGTCGAGGGTGAGTATGTGGACGACGATGAGAGGGGGAAAGCGAACCTGATGTCTCTTACGCCTGGCATGATTTGAGGAAAGATACGGCGTCGGGGACGGGGTGTACGGGGGATTAGAGTTTGGGTCTGAGTTTGAATCCAGCCACTGACTGTACAGTTTTAAGCTTAGTCAGCGATATGATTCGATGGCAAGTGTGCCAAGCGAGCGACGCCAAATTGAGGATGCCGCACGCACTTCCGCCTGAACTCCTCATCGACGTGTTCGTCTCCGCGTCCCGCTCCGGCCCGCCCCTCACCCTGCTCGCCATATCCGCCGTCTGCAAACTCTGGAGAGCCATCTGCCTCACATCCCCCAGACCATGGCAGCTCATCATCATCGACGACAACGACCGCCCTACATCCGCCATCGCCGCCCACGCTGATCTCTGGATCGCCCGCTCAGCGCCTCTCTCCTTTTACGTCGACGTCGAGCTTCTTGATTTCGAGCGCCTCCTTCCGATCATGTCCTGCTTCCTACCCTATCTGTCTCGCTGGATGGATTGCAGAATATCATTCCGGGGGCGCACCATGCACACCCGGATGTCCGATCTCACCCTCTCTGCCCAGCGCCGCGTCCTCCACCACCTTGATATCCGCCTCAAGACTCCCTTCGAGACCGACGCCGATGCCGACGCCGACAGGAACATCTTCTTCTCCTGTGGAACAAACTTGGCTCGGCACGTCTCCATGAAAGTAGCCGTTTCCATTCTTCCTTTCCCGGACATTGTCAACTCTCTCCATTTCACCTCGCTTGACATCACAGAGACCTCCTTAGCACACACTCTTCACTCCCCCGAGCTCCTTGGCTTCCTTGCTCACTGTCCTCATCTCGAACACCTGTACTTGCGTGGCATCTCAAATGAAGATGTCATGCTGAGTGTCTCTCCGACCGTCGTCACCCTCCCGCGACTGCACACCCTCCTCTTGAATCTCGTCTGCATCCAGCGTAGCGTCCTCTCACATTTGCACCTCCCGGCACTCAGGGAGCTCCATCTTCACCGTTTGAACACGAGCGCCTCCTTGTGCAATTATCACGTGCAAGAATCTGGCGATAGCGACGACGAAGCTCAGGACTTTTCTCGGTCCCCCTCGAGCGACCATCACACCGGCATGGGCCTTCGAAGACTCTTGTTGCGCTCTAGTCCCCCTCTCGAGATTCTCGACATGGATCTTTCAGACATGCGCACAAAGGACTTTAGATGGGTTTTTGATAGACTTCCTCACCTGAAGCACTTCTCCATCGTCGGATCGGACCTGTCCGACAAGGTCGTACAGCTCTTTGGACCCATACCTATCGAGTCTGATTCTGGGACCAAGGATGGCCTCTGCCGCGTCCGTCTTCCGCAGCTGGCAACGCTTAAGCTCTTTGGATGCCAGCAATTTTCAGGAGAGGCCCTGGTAGAGGCCCTCGGCGCTCGGGTCGCTTATACAGACGCAGCGACACCAAGGATTCAGACACTATCCAACGTCGTCGTCTCTGATTGTCGCGATTTCACCGCCAGTCATGGAGTTCAGCTATTATGGCACCTACACGACCGTCTTCACTTTTCGTAGGAGTGACTTTCTTTCTTGCTCGTTTGTCACCTTATCATTATGTTGTACATATTCTCGCTGTTTTTCGTTGGTACAAGTATGTAAATGTAAGGGACCTTGGCCATCTCTTTTTGTCGCTTTTTTGTGCTTCATCAGAACGATACCGTTTCATGACGCGAACATGACAGTGGTTTTTGACTTGTAATATTGGGCGTATGTACGGTTTCAAGCGCGATGTAAGTTATCATTCTAATCTAGTGATGTTGATCGAGTTTCACCAGAAACGTGTCGTCGAAGCCCTGCCGCTGTGCTGATTCGCGTAGGAGATGACGTACATCTGCAACATGACGATGATCACCCCGCCAGATGCCATCCTGATTACGTTCACCCCAGTGGAACGTATGGAACGTATCCACCTCGTATCCCCGCGCCCACTTTTGTCTCACAAACGACGCGTCGAACGGCGGTTGGTAAATCCACCACTGTATCGTCGACAAACAAAGTCAATCTTTGGACGGACGACAAAAAAAAAAGAACAACACGTACGTGATCCACAAACTGAATCGGTTCGTCGGGGGACACGACCAAATGGACCGTCGTGGGCGTTGCAATCTCCAAAAAACAGTCCGTTTCGAGGAATAGCCCCAAGACGTCCATGAACGCCTTGCGATGACGGCCCGGAACGTAGAGCGTGTCGGCAGAGCCGCCAATGAGCCTCGTCTGTCCGTCCGTGCGTTCCGCAAGGCGCGTGCGCATGTCCCCTGAGACGCGGCGGAAAGCGTCCATGCATACGGACACGCCGACGTGTGGATCGCTAACAACATATTTTAAAAAAAAGTTTGATTAAACGCACTCGCAATTCGAAAATCGACTTACCCCCACCTGCGGAGACAGACAGAGTTTCAGTCGTGCGAGGGCGAATCTCGATTAGAAAACTCACCACCAGTCTGGGCCCCAGCCTCTCCAGGTTTCCGTGAGGTTGACGGACGGATCGGGAGAGATCATGGCAGGAGGCGCGTGTCGGCTCTTGTCCAACACGGGTTCTGGAGGCCCACTGAGAGCTGGATTCGGAACGGGGTTTCCCCAGGGTGAGTGGTACCAGAACAGGTTTTGATCGAATTGTTGGAGTCGGGGGATGTTGAGGAGCGTATCGAAAGGCGCCCATAGATAGCCGTCATAACAGTCGTATTCTTTCAGAGCGGTGTAGAGCATGTGGTGGGCCATCTGTTGAAAATGATGAGGAAATGGCCTCGTGTTGCACAAATGATGAAGAAAGGTAACACACCCGTCCAGCCATTTTATAAAACGTAGGGTCGCTGAGATCCTCGTCCGACTGATATGAATCAACGAGGACATCATAGGAATGAGCGAATCCCTTGTCTTCACGGCTTGCGGGTCCGACATATATAATCTAGATCGTTTTTAGCGTAGACCCCGACGCACGCTATAGGCTCACGTTGGGAAAATAATCGGCATACACTTCTCTATGAAAATCCAGATTCGCATCGTACCTGGCATGACTGAAAAACACGATGAGCAGCACGTTCTCGAAACGCGTATAATTGTTGATAGTCTGCGTATGAAGCAAAGTTGACGATGTTCCACGGCATTGATCGGAACTACCGCTTGGAAATTCAGAAACGTTTTTCGAAAAGTCTTTCCACGGTGGGGGCGACTCCGAGGAATACGTTTCCAAACTTTGGGAGGCGAAAATGACAATGTATCCCAACGTCACCAGTGACAACGTCGCAGCTACGACACATCGACGAGTCTATGATCCATAATTCAATCAACGAAACGTTCAAATTCAAAGTCGAGGCTCACCGAGATTATAAAATCGTGCTGATGTTCGTCCGCATCTTCCCTGCATAGAATAAATATGCCAAACCCAAGCAGAGCGATCAGACAGCCTAGAAACGCTGGTGATGGCGCTTGAATGAACCTCCACGTGTCAACAAAAAGTGAAAGATTCGACGCCAGGGATATAAGGATCCCTAAACTGATTGCACCATATTCTGTAAAGTGTGTTAAGAGCATCCCAGCATCAATAAATGACCGGTTACTCACGCTGTATAATAAATAATGCTGTAACGTCTCTTGCCGCCTCGATTAAAGGTAATCTATCGATTACCAATCCAAATCGATTATAATGCAAATATGAATGCGAGACGTTGTGTGAAGGGTCTAACAGAAACACTAAAAGATGTATAAAAAAGGATTGTGTGAACATGATGGCGTTGATGAGGTGGATGGATGACGAGCGGTGCAGCCCATAAACCTAGTGTTCCACGCCATTAACTGCAACCGAAGTCAAAGACAAACTACGAACCACATCTGCGAGAGAGATCTCCAATGAATTGCAAAGAGCGAATGCAAGTAAAAGATTCCATGGCGGGATCGCGGATCCGACGAGGGCATCCTTTTGGATGTTATAGCCACCAGTCAGGCACATTCGGAGGTCAACTCACCCTAGTGATGAAGAACCCTGCAAACTAGCAACACGATGAGTCTGACATTCTACAATGATCCATGTGATGACGAACTTGGAGGACAGTCGCATGCCAGAAAGAAAAAGGGAAACTTCTCCAGGAAATAATCCGTAAGAGGACAAGAATGCCAGAAAACGTTAGCGGGGAAGCGAGGGACAAAGTGACAGAATTGCCGAATTGCCGAGTCCTGAGATCCTATGAGAACAAATGGTAAACGCATCCGCAACAGATTAGAGTTGACCAGTCACGTACGGTATAAGCATGGAGAGCGTATATGCTCGCGACGACGAGAATAAATAACGCTGATCGGACGCTTCCAAGGGTTAACGTGCTTGCACCTGATCGCGAATACGGATCACGACAAGGCAAACAACTCGAACTCCTGGCAATAGGAAACCTTTCTTCCTGGTCGTGAAATGGCCTGTTGCACGCGGAGCAACTACAAGTCGAAGCAGTCACAGTCAATAGTGGGTGTACGCGTTGGAGCCATCGCCAGAGGACCCAGAGGAACAAGGAAAACGCGGACTTGGCGAGGTCGCTCGCAGCAAAGTGGAGGCTGTCTGTACGAGCATTGGGCCGTCGTCCTGCTTCCCTTTGTAGAGCCTCTGACAATATCCACAGCACGAGAAAGATGACGACGACCTATAGCAACATAACTGAAGTCAACCGAACTGTATACCACGTTGGACTCACTGTCAACGCCCTTGGACACGAGAAAATGCGGCGAATACTGACGCCAGACATTGACGAGAGGTCCATCACAGGCAGCGCCGAGTCAAGTCTCAGCGAGCGGGCTCGCTAGTATAATGAAACGTCAAAAGAGTTGGCTTACCTACATAAATAGTGACATACGAGTCTAAAACATATGTGATGGTCGCCAATGTGATTCTGGAACTAGTCTTGGTCCATGGCGTCGCCACCACACAAATACTATATAATACAAATGCGGCATAGTCACCATCCTCGGCGCACGTATCGATATACATTTTTTCATACATCTTCGTATCTTCTCAGACTCTGCGTACCGTTTATGCTGCAATTTTGCTCTCGTAACTGGCACTACTGATGCCATTGGACTTGACACCGTTTGTCACGGGTTCTTTTGCCGCATTTCGTGTCAAAAGCTCTCTGCGGGCTCGTACACCTGCCCGTAGCTGATCAAGCGCTGGGACGGTCATCTCCCAAGATATACATGCATCGGTGACGGACTGTCCATACAGCAGTCCAGCCGGTCCGCTAGGAGGAATGTCTTGACGTCCTTCGACAATG
>JBBPMJ010000575.1:0-20956 GCA_038090255.1 Austroboletus niveus | reverse complement strand
CATGACATGTAAGATTCCGTTTTGGTGATCCGCAGATTCCGAAGGCCACTGCTGAGGACACCCAAAAACGGATGGTGTCGAGAACGAGAGAGTAGTTATGAATGGGTAATTTGAAGTGTCTAATCATACAAGATATTGGTTTGTTATCACGAATGTGCTGAGGCAATGTACATACCGACGAGACACTGAACATCACGATAATTTATGATACACCTGGGGACCTGCACTTGGTCCATACGCTCCAATCGAGCCATTCCATCAAGCCGTCCAATTCCCCTGTCCAAGTCTCCCGAAGCCGAATAACCTCGCTCGTATGGGGGGATGCTTTTGTGTTCAACAACAAATCAACCCCCACGTACACCCCAGCGGCCCACATCTTCGTCACTACCCGACAAACCTCTCGGCTGGTTGCTCGTATAGCCCGAAGCAACAGTTTTTCGGAATCCGTCATAGACTCGAACTGAAACTCCATTGCGTATGTGTGCGTAGTCGCACACAGCTTGAATATTGGGATCGTCCACTCCAGCACGGTCTTCAGAGGGATCGGTGGGCGTAGCAGAGGAAATGAGATAAGGGGTTATCATGTTTCGAAGGTGCGTCTGAGCGTCCCTGGCAAGCTCAAGGATCACGACTGGGTTGGTCGTCGAGATGTTGAGAAGATAGCATATCAGCTGGAGCCGTTCGGCATATCGATTGACAATGACCTGGACTAATGTTTTCCAGTCGATTCCGCTTGACATACCGTCAGGTCTGATCAGATTGGTCTCCAGCCTAGACTTTATGATCGCCAGGTCTTCGCTAGATGCATCGTGCACCTGGTGCTCCCATCTTGCCTGGCCGACTCGAATGGGAACAAGCGAACGCGCAAGTTGGGTGTCGTAAAAAGAGACCAGCCCCGTTAGATCTAACTGGATGTGCTTTTCACCAGGGAATTGATTGTACCAAGTACTAGAATTCACGAATTCGAACATCTCGGCTGACATGTGTCGAAAACTGTCATTATTTCTCACATAATAAATGTCGTAGACAGAACTCACTTTGAAGGAAAGGAATAGCCCATTGATTTGCTATATTCGCAAGGGAAACCACGCTGACGCCAAAGGTAAAGTCGCAGAGCATGACCTCACTAGGACAAATCTTAGAAGACTTAAGGCACAATAAAAACGAATGCTTACAATTCAGATTCCATCCTATATAACGTGATTAATACCGGAATGTGGTGGAGCAAAAGCAGAGATCCTTACCTCACAAAGCCATCCACACCGAAATGTTGTCCCCAAGTGCAAAGATCTCGAAATCGCTTTCTTTCCTCGCCGAGCGCACCATTGTTCAACTCACCCGATGAAATGCGCGCTCGGGTGTCCAATGAGCCATATAAAATATTCTCAGAATTTCTTCCGTCAAAGTAGACGACTTTCAAAGGTCGCGTAGTCATCAGGGTAAATTGCCAGCATCCTTCTTTGGATTGATCAGCTAAACTCTCGCAAGAGAAATATGAATGCTCGGGATTCATCGCAATCCAATCAAGGTCCTGTGGCAATTCGTTGCGACTCGTCCCATGGTGTAACAGCGTCCCTTTTGGGATGCTTCCTGGAACAATGTTGTGACCTAGAGAAGAAGGTGAACACAAGTTTAAAGGAATGACCATCACTATGAAAATTACCAACCATTCCTGGTACACGTTCTCGGCCAAGTTTGAAGCAATAAATGCACCGTTTCGAACACGAGATGTTCAGTAGCATTAGGGTTCGGATGTGTGTGCAAGTCCCACTCCGCGAGATTGTCGCCGACATATGTAATGAATACCTGGTCTAGAACCCAACGGAACCTGGGTAGCGAGTGCAGGGATAAGGGTCACCCCGAGGAGGAGCAAAGCTTGCAACATTGTTAAACTGGTTTGAGGCGGGCTGACGCTGCGCATGCTAGAACCTGCTGGGCTGATAAGAGTCCTTTTGTTATGGCAATTCCGACGGAAACACATATCCTGTAATCTGAAATTACCATCTGTCATGGTTCGTGACAGTTGTCACCGAGTGTATATCAAAGGCACCTTTTTGGACTGGTTCCCTAGTCTAGGGAAGTCAAAGAACCTCTTGTTAAAAGAGTATTAAAAAGTTGTCATTACGTGCTACATTGAGTGCATTGGAGAAAGGTGCCCGGCTCGCTGCTGGATAGGGAGAGATAACAAGGAAAATCTTAGGCGAAATTTTCAGAAGCATGTTGCATGCCTTCCGCATCCAGTGTGCCATTTCCTACAGGATGGACATGACAGCATACGAATATGTGCAGAAAGCGGGAATTTATTATGTGTGAAACGGCGTTAGGACGTTCAGAAATTATAATTACTGACATTCCAAGTGGCTCAGCCTGTGATCAGCTGCCAGATATGGATGAGCACTCTCAGCGCTGAGCTCGCGCTGTCGTGTATGATAACGAATATTCTATAACAAGTAATCAGTTGTGTATACAAGAGCTAAGGCCTGAGGTCCCACCTCAGTCGAGTTAGGCTTGCAGAAATGACTGACGTGGTGGCGTGTGACTACATAATCGATAATTTGTCAATCTATGACATATTACCATGAGTGTCGGGAATGCTTGGGGGGCCATGCCTACCCTACGGGCAACACGGAAGTTATTAGGGAAGGCATCAATAGTTTTTGTCATTATATTACTCAAAATCTGTCGAAAACTCGTTATTGGGTCGGAGTCCAATATTTCGAGTATCATATCCTTTCGTGTCTCAGGTGTCATCTCATGAAGAAACGGGTATGTAAAATAAAACGAAGCCGAACCTCAACCTCTGATACACGGTATTGTTTGAGTTGGTCGCCTAGGTGGCCCAAAAAATCCAGTTTCATTCATTCCGAAAGACTGAGGTGAGATTTGGGACTCTAGTGTTTGACACACGCCCCGAATCAAGTGAGGAAGGACGGCGGCGCGTTCAATAACATGACGCGAGAGTGAACGGGGGACATGAAGTAGAACAAAATTACCGTGGAACGATGGTTCGTTGAACGGCGTAGGCTAATACTTGTGGCCAGTGACGTCAATGGCTTTTCCGAGGTCACGGCATCCGCCTGACTCGACGGAGTGTGACTATACCTATGCAAGGCCGCAACAAAGCCGCGGCAGTGTTCGTCAGGGTTCGACACATGTCAAGTTCGTTCAAAGAAGTGACCAATTCAATGCGTCTTATGACTTCAGATGAACGAATGGAAGATTGGTTTTGCAAAGGCGTTCATCAATAAAATAAGACTCGCCACTTCAGTCCGTGCTAACCAGATCGAAGACATGGCATGATGCACAATGGGTGTTTACGAGGAGGAACAAAAAGGTTAGATGCGCTTAAGAGTCGCCGTTCCCCGCGACGTATGCATGCTTGAAATTATCCACACGTACCTATATTAATCACTATGCAAGGTGTCATTCATGTGCAATTGACTCTAAGCTACGTTTCCTCAAATTAAGCTCACCGTCGTCGAAGCGGGAGTCACATAAGACATACCTACGAAGCGAGTTGTAGCTGGCTTGAATGCTTCAGCTCGGTCTGCGCCAGCCGACGCACGGACATTTGTTGATAGGAGCCCATATCCGAGAGGAGTGGCTGGAGTCCAAACGACAAAGTCCAGCGTGAAAATATCTAGATCTTCGCGTGGCAAAGCCGGTCCATGCAATGGGAAAAAACTGAGCGGAGATGCCGGTTTCAAAGCAACGCCATCTGGCACTGCTTCGGATTTCAGTGGAAGGAATGCCTTTTTGCACTCGTCCATGATTACGACGAGATAAAAGTGTATAGAGAATGCGACACGTCAGATCCGAGTCTGAGGGTCGCCGGAGTATTTGTCTTTGTTTGTCCGGCGCCGAGTGTAGAATCACATGTCATAGACCTATGTGCGTCAGACTTTCATAAAACGGGTCAGTCGGGAGTTTGTTCCTTACCTTGTACCACATCCACTCGACCAGATGACTGCCACAGTATTCAAAGAATTCACCCTCGAAGAGGTCGCACAGGTTTGTCCTACATTCTATTTCACCTCCACTTCGTCTGATCCATTCTCAGCACAACACACCGGATGACCTCGTGCGTACATCAGCTTTAGGATTTTATATCGACTCACGTCACATTAGTGGGTTGTGATTGATTCCAAAGTCTATAATCTCTCCCGTTTCAAGGAACTTCATCCTGGAGGCATTGCCGTTTTACTTGACGACGATGTCGGTACGTACTAAAATATACGAACACTTCCGATCTCATCATTCTTTCTTCAGCTGGTCTAGATGCCACCGAGGCATTTTATGGGCTACATCGTCATGAAGTATTGGAGCGTCCCCAATTCAAACGTCTTCAAATCGGTACAATCCAGGGCCAGAAGAGTGTCTTGTATGACCGTGTAGTTGGAGAAGTCAGCCTCGTCCCTTACGCCGAGCCTACCTGGTTGACGCCTGGTTATTTCAGCCCATACTATTCCGACGTAAGCAACACCTTTAGCTTGATTTTACAGAAGGTCATAAACTCCTGCAGAACCATCGTGCGTTCCAAAAAGTGATCCGACGATTCGTAGATGAGGTGGTGTTTGATGACGCGCAGGTACTTAATCACCATCATTCTTATTTCTTCGCCTTAATTAAGGAAATAAGGCTCGCGAAGAAGATGGTAAACGGCCAAGTCAAACGGTTTTTGATAAAATGGCGCAAGTATCATTTATGTGTGGTCCCGGATGCCGACTGACGGATGAAACACATTAGTGAAGTGAACATGCATGCCATGCGTTTGGGGCCTGGGAAACACTTGAAGGGACGAGTACTCATGGGCGGTCTCGTCGAGCCAGAAGAGGTTAGTTCGAACAAACCTCTTGAAACGCTCGCTAACTGTGATCTACTTAGTTTGATTACTTCCACGAGGTGTGTATCCTCGTATGTGCCTCTCAACCATCATTTCATGCCTCTTTCGCCAGCTTATAATCACTCAAGAACTTGTGCGATGTGGTCAGCGAGGATATGGCGACGGTAGGCTTTCATTGTGTCAAGCAAGCCGATTTATATATCCGATTTTCAGGCATGTTGGGAGGCAAAGTCATAGGTCTTCCCCCTCTACTGAACTTTGGTTCAGAGGAACTCAAAGCAAAGGTCGTACCGGAGGTCCTATCTGGCAAGAAATTCATCTGTCTTGCTATTTCGGAAGCAATGGCCGGAAGTGATGTCATGGGTCTCCAGACCATTGCCAGATTAAGTGAAGACGGAAAGGAGTGGATAATCAACGGATCAAAGAAGTGGATCACGAACGCTACGTGAGTGATGACTGCTAGATTATGTTCGCTCGTATTCATGGCATTTCAACGTTAGATTTGCCGATTAGTAAGCTCTTTAGTTATATTTTAGTGTAAAATCTCACCTGCATATGTAGCTTTACAGTGGGTTGCAAGACGGATGTGAGTAGGCAAACGACTTCAATTATAGTATCTGATATGTTTTGGATAGGATGGTCTCACGGTTATCCTGGTGGAGCGAGGTCCAGGAATTGAGACTCGGCAAATCAAGACGAGTTACTCCAGCACTGCAGGAACAGGTTATGTTACGTTCGACAATGTCCACGTGCCCGTCGGTAACACACTAGGTGAAGTTGGCGGTGGAATTTTCGTTATCCTTAGGTACTCATCCACCGTGTTGCTCGTGGACTAGAGCTTGAAGATTAACAACTTTGATCTAGCAACTTCAACCATGAACGATGGGTAATGTGCTGCAGTTCTGCGAGAAGTCAGCGGTTTGTCGTCGAGGAATGCTTGAAATGGGCCACTCAACGCAAGGCATTTGGGAAACCGCTTATTTCCCAGGCGGTGATTCGTTCCAAGATAGCTGGTATGATCGCGCGCACAGAGAGTGTTCAGAGCTGGTTAGAAAATATCACGTATCAAATGACGCATATGGTGAGCTTTCTTGACGTTCGTGTGTGTGATGTAGTTGACGGGTCCTGTAGACGTACAAGCAACAAGCTCAAAAATTGGCAGGGTAAGAAATACTATTATGTCTCCAGGGAGTTTACTGATTTACCCTCAGACCCATGGGACTCCTGAAGAGCTATAGTACACAGTGTGCCCAGGAGACCGCAAAGGAAGCTGTTCAAATATTCGGCGGGCGTGGTATCACTAAGACTGGCATGGGCAAGTTTATCGAACACGTAAGTCGCTCCCCCGCTTTCTGTTAAAGCTATTTGATGTTTTTGTAGTACTACCGAACGGTTACGTTTGACTCGCTTCTTGGAGGAGGTGAGTTGAAAGTTCCGTGTCTTTCGACAGCATCGATGACTGACAAGAGCACTTGATCGCGCAGCCGAAGATGTTCTGGCAGATTTGGGTGTAAGACAGGCAATGCGATCGATGCCAAAGAATGCGCGGTTGTGAAGGGGAACTCGTGGTGTAGGAGACAAGCTTCAAAGGATTTAAAGGTCTATCTATATATTCTTCCATGAACTGCATACTTGTTGTGAACATTTAAGTTTATTCAAGTACCAGGAGCACAATTTAATCTGTCCTAATTACCTGGAAAGAACGGTTCAGTCCACCGCCAAATCAAAAACAACACAGCCGGTCCACTGTGCATCCCACACTTGGGAAACTCTGATGACTCCGTGACACCGCTTTCCGGGGCTTCACAAATCCGCCAGATTCGGCTCGCATGCCCATATATTGACAGAAGCATTGGCATGCCGACAGCCCCACAGCTAATACTACCCCCCACATACCCGAATTGATGGACGCCCGCCACCCGGAGATATCATCACGTTCTAGGGTTTCAGCCTCCAGGCCCATGTGTGCACCACGACGTATTCATAAACCTCAAACGGCCGTAGCACTACAGGTTCTTCCATGACACCAATCAACCACCCGGCAAGGAAGTCACGGTGCCTTGTCGAACGGGCCAGAATCGGCACACAGATCGCATGCTTCGACGGGCGATTCGATGTCAAGAGATATAATTAAATCTAGACTTTGCTCCCTCGTTTCACGAATTTTGGGCGTTGCTAGTCTCGTGCGCGATCACAGGGAGTCGAAACAACGACGCTGCCTGCCGAGGCGAACAGTCTCGGTGACCCCTGCAGGGACGAATTGATTCGTCTGATAAGTACATACTTGCATCAAGTATCCTCGGCCACGAAAACGCCTAGACCGCCTTCCTCTTCTCGGGCGCTTTTGTTTCCCTTTAGGGTATCCAAGCGACTGGGGTCGACATATTCCTTGATCAGATTGCTAGCGAATACGCTGATGTATATTTCTGGATCGCATGTGGCGCAGAGAAAATTTGTTGATCTGGAGATCTTCTTTTAGTAAAACAAGAGAACGATGAGATAGGCACTGACAGCCATCTGTTATCGCCGGTTCGCATTACGAGATACTGTCAACATCACCTTGATCTCAGGATAGACATGGATAATCGCGTAAAACTCTTTGACCAATAAATTTTTTTGTCATACAAATGGAATAATGCCAACCGAGTGGCATTCAAGTAAAGCTCGTTCTAGAATTCTTTTTCGATGCGTTTTTCTGACCTACTAGCTCTGTACGGAGGAGTTCGGATCTCGACCTAGTGGGCTCCGTAGAGTTGATCACCGTGATAAGGTTAGCGCCATTGGAAACCCGGATCATGTAATGAATGATCGCTAGACTCCCGAGCTGTTCTTGCAACAAAAAGTTTGTCGCTTTGACATCAGTTCTTAGGCACATATTGAGTCGGTCCCCAGTGGGCGAACACGAGTTCGAAAGAGTCCCTGCCCTTATCTCGAAGCCGAGTGTCTGCGCTGGATGACGTACAGACAAGGGACTTTGAGTCCCGTGGGTAGATTCAATTTGAAAGCGACGAAGTGTGGGTTTTGGGTCGAGTAAACGAAGACAAGGGGTCGTCTAAACGATCAAGTTGGCAACGTACTATTGTCGGCGATAGCTACCTTGTGTGTCCAAGGCTAAATGTTGAACAATACGAAGACAAGCCATACCTGAGCGAGAAGACTCTTAAGGGAGAAATTCCCACGCAAGTTTCCGGGTCCGCACTTCCGCTTTGGCTCGCCTCGGTACTTGCGAGGGCGAGTGCCACTATTATCCTCCTACGGCCAGCGAGAGAACGGCAGACTTACACAGTCAGTAAAGCCATTTGGCACTGTCTTCGGCGTAGACTTGACCCGTCTCGATGTAGCAAGTCATGATTCCCGCCCCGCCCCGCCTCGACAGTCTCGCCCAGGATGAGGTCAACGAACTCGCCGCGAAGATAGCCGTTCTGCAAGAGCGCAAGCAGGCGCTGACCAACGAGGCCTTTCACGTCCAGTATTCCATCCTCACCCTCAGAAGCCGTATTGCTCAAATCAACAACAAGACCCTCCCCATATCTAGGCTCCCCTCCGATGTGCTTGCAATCATTTTCGAGGAAAGCAGATGTCTCCTCAACCTCTGGCCCGGCCCTCGAAGACCCCTTCCTGTGGAAGTCCAGCTCTCTCATGTCTGCGCTCGATGGCGCCAAGCTGCGCTCAACACCCCTTCTCTCTGGACGACCATACGGGTCCCAATCCTCCACAAAGAAACCGCCATTAGAGCCTATCTTGAGAGGTGCAAACAGTGTCCCCTCGACATTCACATTGGCCCCGTGCTCTCTGATATAGGCATCATGGATCTCATCTCATCCCTCCTTATTCCCAGAATACCCCAGACTCGAGAACTAATCCTCGACGCCGAGGATCGACAGGAACTTTTCAGCATTCTTTCTCTCCTCTCCAACACTGCTGCTCCCCATCTTTGTCGGCTAAAAATTACGAGCCATGACGCCGTCCGCGGACAAGGGTCCTACCCCCGCTTCCAGCTTTTCAGACACGGCGCGCCGCTTCTTTCCGATGCACGCTTGTGCGCTATTCCAATCACCTTCCCGGAGTCTTCCATAAGCACACTTCATTTTGATCCATTACCTGGTCCAGGCTTGCCGCTGTCTAGAGGCGATCTATTGAGCATGATCACCCCGTTTGCGTCTACTCTCACCACGCTTCATCTGAAGGGTTTCGTGAGCGGATTTCACGAGGAGCCAGGCAGCGTGCCCGTCGTGTTACCAGCTCTTCGCGAGCTTCTCGTCCACGGAAATGCCTTGATTCATGGCTTCAACGTATTCCGCAACATCGCCACGCCAGGTATCCGTACCTTCACACTATTTGCCGTCAAACGTCATTTCTTGTCGTCCATACACAAATTCATGACGCGGATATGTCCGGAACAATTCCAGGGACTGCGTGCACTCCACTACATAGAGGGTGATATGGATGACGATCTGGAAATATATCTTGCACACGCGACATCGGAATTAACCCACCTGTCTGTGACGATCGGCCACCATTCACAGCTTCTGCGGCTCCTGCTTAACAGCGACAAGCAAGCTTCATTACACGGGACTACGCCGCTATGGCCCAATTTACGTACGCTATCGCTCCACCTGGCACGACCGTGGATGCAGGACAGGGATGATGCAGACGCGGACAGGGAAGATGAATTACCTCCCATGATGGCGATTCTGCTTGATGTCTTCCAGCAAAGGAAATCTGTTGGAAGGCCGTTGGAGATGGTGCAGCTGGAAGGATCGAATGCGCATGTGTTTCAAGAGCAATTCAGTTCTGCACTGGCCAAGTTGCACCTGCACGTGGACATGCGGGTAGTTGTCCCGCAGCACTCGAACGATCCTCGACTTTCCCCCCTTGACTGGGCTTTTACGGGCGATTTCTACGGATCACAGTATCGTTCGCACATGTTTCGAAAGATGCAGACTCAGGAATGGGAGATGGGGGTGCCAGGACCGAGGGGGCCACCGACGATCATACATGCTACTCCGTGAATATTTATATTTTTGAGGGCATGAGAGTAGTAAATTATGATCTTCATCGTCTGGATCATCTTCGTCTTTAAATTCGTGGTGTCAATGCTACGTGTATTGTACGGACCGGGTGCTGGGTGGATTTCATAGATGACGTGACATTCCAAGCCCGGACCGAAGAAAAACAGGCAGCCCGCTTGTGGCCACGGCGCGAAGACTCCACTGCACCATCGTGTGCGTGGTGTACAGACACCGAGAGCGTTGTAGATCCACCACCACAGATGTCCAAGCTCTCGTACAAATTTCCGACCTTCCCCCTCGCCCTCGACTTTCCAAAAGACCCCCCCCTTCCCAGCTGACCCAGTCTGGTATGTCCTCCGTCATTTCTTCCACTCCCCTGAACAACGTGTTTCCAGCGTGTCCTGGTCGTACCCTTTAACCCAAACTTCTATGGAACATATCCCTATCGAACTCCTAGTCATTCCCCACCGTACGTGCGCCCCGTGTTCTCGCGTCCCGTTCAATCCCCCATTCCGCACAGTGGCACCAGATAACACCATGGCCCTCTGCTATCGCAGCGACCCCGCCGCCAGTGGCATCCGCTTCCAGGACGAGCTCGACCAGCTCACAGCCCAAATCGCCGGCCTCCAGGCCTCGCATGACGAGCTCGTCTGTCTCATGCGCAGCCTCCGTGCCCGCGCCGCCCGCATCCAAAACGCCAAGTCCGCCGTCGCGCGACTGCCCCTCGACGTGCTCGTCCTCATCTTTGAAGAGTGCCGTCACCTCAACCCGCAGTGGTCCGGCGTCCTTAGTCTCCTCCGGCAGCTCCCCGTCGAGGTCCGCCTCTCCCACGTCTGCAGTCAGTGGCGCGCCGTGGCCCTCTCCACCCCTAGCCTCTGGTCCACGATCCACTTTCCGTTTGAGCACAAGGAGGAGTGCCTTGGCGAGTATCTCGCGCGATCCGAAGGCAGCTTGCTCCGCCTGTATCTGGGTCCGTGGGCCAAGTATCCCCATCTGGAGCGCGTGCTGACGACCGTGCTGATGCCCCACGTGGGCCGATTTCAAGAGCTTGTGCTTGATGCGGTCTCGAGGGAGACGCTCGCCGCGCTCCTTTGTGTGTTCCGCGACAAGGCCGCGCCCTGCCTACGGCGGTTGAGGGTCATGTGCCGAGGCACCATGCCCACCCAAGGTCCGCTCCCGGTGGCACACATCTTCACGCAGGGTGCGCCCCTCCTCACCGACGTCCGCCTTGACAACGTCCCCGTCATCCTCCCCAACCCCGGCACCGAGATACTCTCGTTCTCGGTCTACCCCGGCCCCCAGTTCCCCATGTCGCGAAGCAGCTTCCACCAGGTACTGGCCGCGTGCGCGAATCTCCAGACGCTGCACCTCCGCGGGTTCGTCGAGCTCGTGTCGCAGGAGCCCATCTCGCCCGTCCACCTGCCGACGCTGCGCGAGCTCGCTGTCAACGGACGCATGCTCCTCAACGGCCTGCGCCTCTTTGACCTCGTCTCCGTGCCCAATATCGACACCCTCATGCTCGAGGACGTCAAGGCCCCCGCGCTGGCGTCTATCCACGCGTTCATCGCATGCTCTCACCCGCATGCGTTCCAAGCGCTCACGCGGCTGCACTACGTACGGTGCGAGTTCGGCGCCGACATGGACGTGCACCTCTTGCGCGCGACTCCGCGTGTGTCGGAGCTCGTCCTGAGTGTGGACAAGTACATGCACCTCGTCCGGTTGCTCGTCAACAGCGACAAGCAAGCGGCCATGTACGGATGTCCACCCATGTGGGCCGGCCTGCGCACGGTGACGTTACACACGCAGGGGTATGCCGTGGGGCACGCGACGGTCGGCGGGGGCGGTGTGCCGGTGAACGAGCCCTCGCCGACGATGCACGTTCTGCAGGAGTGGGTGGCGACGCGCAACGGACTCGGTACGCCGATTGCGCTGTTGCGCTTCAAGGGCGCCAATGCGGCCGTGTTTTCGAGCGAGTTTGATTGGGGGTTGAACCAGGCCAAGCAGTATGTGCACACGCAGGCGGTGTGTTGTCCAATGCCGGCGATGTTGGCCGATTGTGGTTATGCGCAGTGGGACTGGGCGGCGGTCGCGGAGGCGTATAGCACCCAGCTAAGGCAGTTTTTGGCCCAGGTATCGTTGGTGAGGCATCAGATCGCGCCGGTGCTCCCGCCGAACTTCAATGTGCAACACTTGAGGAGGCGGATCGGCGTGCCTGCATGACGGACGGTTTGCTTTTATGCGGTTCGCGTCATATCTGGTTTCCCGTTCGTTCATCACTACCTTATGGGATCACGGGTTTTCTTCGATGGAACGGATATCCTATTAGCAATCTAGACGATAGCCTATTTCTCTGATTTACTTGGTCGTACGTCTTCTCTCTCGGGAACAGGTATTAAAATGTGTTATTTTATAAAAACGAGCGAGTGAAATGAGGGGGGCCGACCTGCGATTACAACTTTGCTTTGACCTTCGGGCTCACGTCGCCTGTCGACAAGTGATCCGGCCCGAGCGCGCCGGTTCGTACGAGTGCCTCTCGCTCCTCGGCCGAAAGCCCAAGCTCGGCCAACACAGCGTCGTTGTGGGCCCCAGGCTCGAGTATTGTCGGACCCGTCGTGGGGCCTGTCTCCGGGACCGCGGGCGTTCGGCTCAGATGTGGATGTGGTGCGGGGCTAAACGAGCCCGAGGGATCGATTGACGCAGCTTCGGCGGGCGTCAACACGGGCACCGCACACGCGTCCGAATCTAACACAAGATCAATAGGACGCTCTCCACCCACGCGCCATGCTCACCCTGAAACACGTCAGCCCAGTAGTCTCTCGGAAGCGCGCGGAAGCCGTCCTCGATGTATTGGCGCAGCTTGGGCCAGTCATCCCTGGTCGGCTGTTTGGTGCGCCCCGGCGTCCAGTCCGTCTTCTTTCCATTGATTTGTAGGGCGGCGTTGAACCGGTCGATAAAAGTGGCGAAGAAGGGGGGTTCAATACATCCGAGGCTCATCCATTTGCCGTCGGCGCAAGTGTAGATGCCATAAACGGGGGCGCCGCCGTCGAGGGCGTTGGAGCCGCGCGGTTGGGAAAAGTAGGGAGACGAGGGGTGGGCGTTGAGGAGGGGAAAAGAGGAGACGTAGCGTGTGCCCGAAACCTGAGGAGAGATGAGAAGGGCGAGGGGAGAAGCGATGCGTGAGCTAACCATATCGGCGTTGACGACTTGGCCGCGTCCGCTCTTGCCGCGCTCGACGAGCGCCAAGAGAATGCCTGTGGCACACATGAGGCCGCCGCCGGCAAAGTCGCCGAGAAGATTGAGGGGGAAGCTGGGCTTCTCGCTCGTGCCTGGGAGCATCTGGAATGATCGTAAGAAACGGAGAGATGGAGGACGTTCGGTCGTACGGAGAGCACGCCGCTGAGTGCGATATAGTTGATGTCGTGACCTGGGGGGATGATGTCGGTCCCGTCACTTGTGTCAAGATGGCACACGTACCAGCCATGAAGGCGTATGGGCCTGCATGCGAAGGCGTCGAATGATCGCTCGACCGCGTGGAAAGTGTCACTCACCTTGACGGGGAAATCTAGATGCCATGACGCGTCACGTGCTATTCTCTGACAGAAGATGGGAAAACTTACCCAGAGAGACGTGCGTAGATCAGCCTGTCATTGAGCCCCTTTTTTCCTTGGCCGTCGTGGAACAAGTCAGGACCCAATCCAAGTCGCTCGAGAACGCCAGGTCTGAAGGGGTCGATGAGGACATCAGCCTGGGTGATGAGACGCTTGGCGATGGCGAGTCCGGCGGGGTTTTTGGTATCGAGTACGATCGAACGTTTTCTTTGGCAGAGGGCGTCGTTGGAAGCGGATGAGGGTCGGTCGATGCGCGTAACGGAGGCGCCGAAATGTGCGAGAACGAGGCCGGCAAAAGGGGCTGGTGCAAGTCCGGCAAACTACATCGGTCTATAAGCGCACGTTCAGCGCGAGATGGAAGCATACTTGCCTCGACAACTTTGAGACCGTTCAAAGCCATCTTGAAGAAGAGGAAATCGAGCGACGATGAGCGTGTCAGGTTTTTATTTATGTTTCAGCCGCATTCCGTGGAACGAGCTCGGGCAGGGACCGCGCTGGGCTGTGTGACGGTCTCGCTATTGTTCGCGTCTCGGCTGCTTTTTCGCTCACTTGAAGAGCCGGGAGATACTGCCGGTATGGAATCACGTGACATATCAACGCTGATTGGCGGCGAGAACGCAAAGGGCTGCGGGACCGTGAAAATCTCGTCTAGTAGCGTTGGAGAGGTCTCCGAATGGAAGAGTCCTACGTGAAATGTCTCTCGAGGGTTGCGGGCTCGTGAAACCGCAACTTTAAATTTCGTTCCCAGTCTAGCCTCGATGGACTTACCTCGGTCGTTTCCACGGACATCGCCCGAGAATTTAAAGGGGTGTCTCTCCACGGAACGGCTCCAAAGCTTGATAACCACGGATAAATGAAACAGACGATTTTTCCGCCGATTTTTCCAAGCGATATCTCTGTTAACATCAAGGGGGGTGGTCACACCTCAAGTCAATCATGACGCTTGCCCGCTCTTACGTGAAACTAGCCTACTACCGGGAGAGTCTCGACTATACAGCGCAGGTCAGTTCTGCTTATGGTGGAGATCATTCCCATTTGTCACATTTAAACAAACACAAGGGGACACGATTGTTTCAATCAATGGATTTGGTCCCATAGCCGACATTAATGGGCGAGATGGATGGTGGCAACGTTGGACGTTGATCGGACGTGACCCCACCAGACAGTGACTGCGTTACCGAATCTGCTGGTGGTTATGACTCTCGACTCTCGCTTCAATGTTGGGTGTTGTGGCAGCACCGCATGCAACCACAGCTTGGCCTCAGTAAGTATCTTCATGTTTCCATGCGGACCTCCCACCCTCGTCACTTTCGGGAAGATCATTACCACGTCAACAGTACTTCCAGTTGTAGATGCGGTCGCTTGGTTCAATGAGGCGTCACTCCACGCAGCCTCCTATTCACCCTTCTAGGAATGATACAATCCAAGCTGGATTATATCGAACATCCCCGTCGTTATGAAACTCAACCATTCTTTCCGTGACGTATTTGAGGTGACATACGAGTTTTTCGTTATCTAGTGCGGTTGCCCCCTGTGTTAATGCGATGCAGCAAGGCTGTATCCTAAGTTCCGAGCTGCGTCCGCATTGCTCGGATGGGTGATCCTTTAGTAAAATCGTAGTACTAGATGTGAATACATTCGGATCATCAGGTTTTCAATCATTGCTCTTGACCGGAACCGGTCAAGCCCGGTAACAACTCATGAGAGCGCTGATTTCGCTCCGTACCATCACCACCATGGCGACGACTGAGCTCACCAAAGTGCCCATTTCAAAGCTCCCTCTACCACCGCCGTCACACGTTCTGACCCACAACCTCACGCCCGACCCAAACGAACCGACCCCGTCCGCCTTCATTCGCGATGTGCTCCAGAATCGCCCCAGCATTCAACGCCGCGCACGCATCGTACCTGAACAAGCACACTTTGCATACGTTTCCCCAATGCCCCTCCCCTTTCCTTACCATGTGCCCCCCGCCGAATCCGAGATCGAAGACAGGGCAGCGTACATCGAAAACTGGTTGAAAACGCACGAAGCGACCATCCCGGCCGAGGAAGACTCTCCCGAGCCCAACGCTCTCACCAAGTTCATCTCGCAGGCGCGCGATCAGGAGCGGAAACTCGTTGGGCTTTCGGAAATGTGTCTCCGGGATTGCTTGCCGCACTTGGACGTTGGGGATGCCTTTGCTGTCCTTGGTCGTCCTTCCTTGATTCCGTCGTCGAGTTTAGAGCAGGAGGAGGTGCCGTCGTCCTCGTCTGCGGGGCGCGTTCGCCAGGAGCTTGTCGATGTTCTGGGCGGGCATGCGGTCCTCATGTCTGCGGATACTGCTTCAGGCGGCAAGGGATACGCACCTTGGTCTCTACGATACAGTGGACATCAGTTTGGAAACTGGGCCGGTCAGCTTGGGGACGGACGAGCGATTTCGATTCGTGCGTGTCTTCTGCTGCTTGGGAAGCTGCGCTCTCACTTTTTGGCGGGGGCTAGTCACTACTCCACACCCGTCCGAGGAGGGCGTGGCGTATGAGCTTCAGCTCAAGGGCGCTGGTCGTACGCCGTTCTCTAGGACGGCTGATGGCCTGGCTGTGCTTCGTTCTTCGATCCGAGAGTTTCTCTGTTCCGAAGGTGATCCATCACCCATGTGTTTGAGTCCGCGAAACCACTCATCACATCACCGTTTAGCCATGCACGCGTTGTCGATACCTACTACTCGGTCACTTGGTCTAGTGTACCTCCCTCAGCTACCAGTCATTCGCGAGAGGTTGGAAAAGGCATGCGTATGTACCCGCGTTGCCGAAAGCTTCATCCGAGTCGGCAATTTCGAAGCACTGTCACCTCCCATGAAAACCTTTTTCTTTGGCGGTGGACAACAGGATGCTGATTACGATGCTTTGCGCATCTTGGGGGAATGGGTCGTCCAAAAGGTGCTGAAACTCGAAACGGTGAACGTCGACGCGGGTGATGCGTGGGGCCAGGCCTTGGTCTTTGAGGTTGCTCGCAGGAACGCTCGAATGGTGGCAGCCTGGCAGGCGTATGGATTCATGCATGGCGTCATCAACACGGATAAGTATGTCCTTCAAGATCTGTTTTGTGTATACTCTGACCTGGTATCAGCGTGTCTATCATGGGCCTCACGATTGACTATGGTAAGCGTTTCACTGTACAAGCATGTCGCACTGGGTATATCTTTGTTCAATTCAGGGCCATATGCATTCATGGATGTCTTTGACTCGTATCATATCTGCAATCATAGCGACTCCGAAGGGCGATATGCATACAAGGTGAGGAAACAACGGATCCCAAGCCCGTCGTCTGACCAAACGCTGTAGCATCAACCAAGCATGATGTAAGTGCATCCTCTCCATCTACATGGTCACTTTTGGACATGTTCAGCGTCTATGCCTGCCGTTCACTGCTCAACGCACTCGCCCCGCTCATCGGTGCTGAAATCTCCCTCGGAAACAAGGCCGTGAAGCAAGGCTGGGCCACAGACGCGTCGCCCGACACAATCAAGTCGTGGCGTACCACTGCCCTCGAACAAACGCAGTCAGAGATGGAACGCATTCTCCAAGAGACCTGCGCCGTCGAATACAATCGTCTCTTCCGCAAGCGCCTCGCGCTTCGACTTAAAGTGGACGACGACCAATCCCAGATCTTTCAGCCACTTCTGGACATGATGGAGCGCCAACAGCTCGATTTCCACGGGACGTTTAGAAAGTTGGCCGGGTTCCGACGGGAGATGATCACAGGGGACGAGCATGGGAACGAGGAAAGCAAGACATCGGACACGTTGGAGGCGTTTATTGGCGGGTTGTTTCAGGGGACGCCGGAGCCGGATCGTTTGGATCATGCGAAGGCGACGAGGGAGTGGCTGCGATGGCTAGAAAAGTACGCAAGCCGGATCGATCGTGACGCGTCAGAGTGGGCGGCAGAGCCCGATTACAACGCGGCGCGGGAGATGGCGATCAAGGCTGCCAACCCGCGTTTCGTGTTGCGCCAGTGGCTTCTCGAGGAGATCATCGAAAAGGTAGAGACGGATCCGGAGAGCGGAAAGCGCGTCCTCGGAAAAGTGCTGGAGGTGCGTGTTTCCTCTGCGTGGTGATGACGGGGAACTGATATGCGACGTGTTTCGTAGATGGCCTGTGCTCCATTCAATTCGTGGGGCGCCGAGGGCGATAACAGGGCAGACGAGGAACTAGATCCGGAGATTAGGGAAGAGAGACGGTATTGTGGAATGGGGGAGAAGCGGCTGTTGGGCTTCCAATGCAGCTGCTCGAGTTGAAGACACGTTGTGTGTTCAAGAAGAAGCATTTTGTGCTGCGGTTACTATGGCACTGGGAGAAGCGTTGCAAGGAGGTATATATGCACCGATTGTGCAAGGACCTCGATACGAACGATATTAAGTATAACGGTCTACTGAGTGGGGTAAACGATTCGCCTGTCAAAGATGCGGGAAGACACTCGTTAATCCCAGGACACATGCAAGCAAGCAATGGCGACGATCTGCTCACCCGCTTGTAGGCCATGCCTATTATGTCCGAGTAGCCACGCTTGTATTGACCATAACGCATACCATGTAGCAACTACTCCATGCATGTCATACCCTTGTCCATGGAGTCAGTTGTTAACTTATTCCATATGCCCCGTGCCAGTGAAGTCCAATAAACGTGAGCCACTCCCGCAAAGAGCTTCGTCCAGTAACCGGAAGGCCACTGTCGGCTCATTGCAGAGATGCTATGCACGTGCGAACCGGAGGGGAGCGTGGAATAAAGCAATGAAAACCTAGCCAAAACGTACGAATCCACAGAAATGGTCAAATTTCCCACGATTACTGTACAACTAACGAGTTACAAGTATCAAGCGTTTCTTTACTCGATCATAAGTGTACGGAGCTGCAAAACCAACTTAAATTCCACCGGATTGGCCAGCTTGGCCACGATACGCTTCTTGACCCGTATACGCCTGTATATCCCGCCCGGCTGCGATATCAACAAGTACGCCACGAACGGCTGTCGCAACGGATGATTCCCATCGTAGATCGCCGACCGCCCCGTCGCCAATGATTGATCATTGATCCCACACTCTGAACAAACACAGATACGTGCTCTTGACCCGTCCCAGCCCAAATCCCGTCTCGATTGGCTCGGCCAGGGTCATGGTCAACGGATGGAGCGACTCGGCAAGGACGTGGTACTGGAACACCGTCCGCCCCGCCTCGCAGGCGTCAGCCATGGCCTTGGTCTCCTCCACGTCCTTCACGCTGTACTCGAGACCGTGGCAGTGAATCTTGGCGCCGGCGATGTAGCTGGCCGGGTGCTGCGCGTTGACGCCGATGCGTTCCTGAAGATTGAACAGGCCGACGCTCAGACGGTCGATGCCGCGCTGCATCTGGCGCACGAGAGGTACCTTGTGCAGCGCCTGCGTAAGCCTCATCGTCGCCGGGATGGGGTCGACGATCGGCGGTGTGAACGGGTCGAAGCACGCCGGCGAGGACGCGAGGAGCGAGTTGTTCCCCGGGGTGCCCGTCCAGTCAAAGATCGTCGTGTCGTCCGACTTGGCCATGATCTCGATCTGGAGACGGTGGAAAGCGCTAGTGCCCTCGCCATAGAGGACGGGAAAGTGAACGTCAAAGATGCCCATGAGGCAGTAGGCGATGTCCTCGATCTCGGCCGTCTTGCGGCGCGCGGCCCAGCTCAATCGTTGTTGGACCGTCGGGTGGCGCGAGGTAGGGTCAAAGTGCAGCAGTGCGGCGTCTTCGATGCCGGTGATATCTGTGATTAACTTGCGGAAAGCAGAAGAGGATTTGTAGTTGTCGGTCAATAGGAGATCGACCGACGTGATCAACGGCGCCCAGTCGGACTGGAAGAACAACAACCGACGTGGTGCGATGAGCTCTTGCAATGTCCATCCTCTCGAGAACCAAACGCTCTTTCCCAACGCCTCCGGCGAGTCATCCGATACGTCACCGAGGTAAACGATGGTAAGATCTGAGTTGCGGTACCACTTGAACATGGAGATGATCGACTTTTGGAGTTCCGAAGTACTGGTCTTGTCGATGCAGCACGTGTCAGACCACGCCCAGTGAAAACCGCGCTCGCGAGCGGTGCGGCAAAAGCGCTGTAACTTTCGAACACCGGGAGATGTAGCGTCTAGGGAAAATACGTCTGAGCCGTTGAGGTCCTTGTGGAGCGGCTCCACCGCCTCCCATCGGTGCGACAGCATGGCGTATGCAAACGACGCGTTTACAGCGTGGCGTAACCCATGCGTGTCCACCATAGATGACCCCGGCTCGAAAAATGGCGCGTATTCAGTTTTAAATCGATCTTCGACGGCATTTCGATCGTAAAGCTTCCCATCCTCTGTACAGATCAGTCGCAGAGGCATATCCGACTTCCTCTGGTCGATCACGTCTTGCAGGGAAAAAACATCCACCACCGTGGCTCCGTCCTCTTTGGACGATGTTATCTCAGAATTTATAACCCCAGGAATCGTCTGCGGGCGTTCTAGAGATAGTGCACTCCCGCTCTCGTCATCCTCGTTTGATTTCTTCAGCGAGGGATTAAATTGCGGGAAAAGCGCTTACCTGGAGTATCTCCGCCTTGAACGACTCAGGGTCAGAGAAGGCTCTGACGACGGTTCGTCTGAGTTGGCGAAGTTTTTTCACCATGTGAACGCTTCAGTGGTACGTTCTTTGCCAGATACCACGTACTTCACCCTTGGTCAGAAGAGATCACGAAAATCAGGAGCCATGAAACGCACAGTGGTGTTCAGAATGCACACAGGGCGGGCTAGAGTAGCGAGCCAGTCACCAAAAAAAGGGAGCGCTCGTCCATCTGATAGAGTCGTTCATTTATCGGGCACTTGGAACTTTGGAAGGCGTTGCAAATAATCTGTGTGAAAGTTGATGTTTTCCGTCACCTGAATATTACGATTCGATAGGCTACTGTTTGCTAGAATTCGAGAAGAAATTATCATTATTCGATGAAACGGACATGTACGTACGCGATAAAGCAAATGGTACATCTTTATTGAAATAACATCTTCATGTCCGCGGTCACCAGTGGCTAGAAGTTATGTAAGAACTCAGTTGATGGCCCGAGAATGAGGTGTGGGACGAAAGAAAAGCTGCGCGCGATGTCTGTCATGCGTCAGGTCAACCGAAAAAGAATGAATGAGTCCATTGCATCTGTAAAAAAGGAAAACGCCCATAGTACACAGCCAACGTAGCACCCTGAATTACGTAGTCGAAGTCGTACATGGGGTATATCTGGGGTCGCCAAGCGGCCGCCCGTCGCTTAAGTGGAGTTTGTGGTGCCTTGTTACTATTACAGCATATTAAGCGAGAAGTCCATTCACCCGGTAAAAAGTCCGGGATCTCGCTTGAGTCCGCCAGGGTCCTTTCTGTCACTGGGACCCAAGCCACCTCTCAGCTAATGTTTTTCACAGTCGTATATAGTGACTACCCTCCTTCCCCATCTGCCACCTTTCTTCACCTCCC